>CAMOHE010051602.1:1459-16294 GCA_946598075.1 Artocarpus hirsutus
TCGTGGAAGGCTTTCCACCTTCCACGACGGTTTTTAAAAAAACCGTCGTGGTAGCTCCCGCCACTACCACGACGGTTTTCGTCTTCGCGGGCGTAACTCGCCGCGTTTTTTTTTCCTTATCACGACGGTTTTTGAGAAACGATCGTTAAATAAAGGTCGTAGAATCTCAAATTTGTTGTAGTGAATTAAATTTAAAATGCTCATTAAGGCACACTAATCCACCATTTATCATTCTAATACCATTTAATTAACTTCGGAGTGTTACAGAAGAAGAGACTCCTTGCAATCAGAGTTCGAACAAAAAAGTTGAATCTTTAACTTCTGAGTTATGGAAATGTCACCCCCATAACAACTTAGAGTTACCCTCAATCTTTTACATTTTACCATGTGATACTTTATACTAATGTGTCTAACAACAAATTTTTTTTATATATGTTAAAACGTCTATGGAATGACTCTTACACCCTTACAACTTCCGTCCAATCACCAAAATACACTGTGTACAATAACAAGACCATGAACAAAAACCAGTGACAAAACTAAGGCGGTCAGCAAAATTCTACACCTTCCCATTAGTCGTTGACCACTAAAATGAGACTATCGTCACCACAATCAGGGGCGGAGCCAAAAAAAAATTAGTCCAAGGGCGATGTATAATTTCAGAGGGGCGAAACATAATTTCACGGAAGGACGGAGTATAACTTCAAGGGACAAAATATGATTTCTATGAAATTTTATAAACAATGTTGGAAGAAAAAAAAGTTGAAAAAGTATTACCGTCTACTCGGATCCATAAGTAGCTCCATTGCTGACCATAATTCGTCGTGTGCGTGAAGTATTAAAACTACTTACGTACATTTAGAAATTGCTTATATATATTATTAGGATGTGTAGTAGTGATACAAAATATTAGATATATATAGACAAATTACGAGTAAAATTAAAATAATTTTGTGTCACATTTGGCTGTAATTGGCGCTGAGGACGCTGGCCAACCCAAAGAATTCAATGAATCAGCTAACAGCTCCTGCATGTGTAAGTGCGTAAACAATTTGATAACATGTACTGACCGGTACGTATGTGTGATCATCACTTGATCAAAGGTTGACTTGAGGCTGTCAAAGGTTTGACCATGCACTGTACAACGTACGTAGTAAGAACTGAATCTTGTTTTTTGCTTTGACGTGAACGACTTTTGAACCGATATCCTATCTCTACGAAACACATGCAGTAAAGGTTTTTTCTTTTTCTTTTTTTTTTAATTTTTGATAGACTAGTGGTATATAAGCACGTGCCATTGTTTGTAAATCACATTGTAAAGATGGATAGTAGAATAGTTCGAGTGAAAAAGTAACGGTAGTTTTCTTAGGTTTTTTGTCAAAGCTGTAGTTTGATTTGTAAACCGAGGGCTAAGGTTAAACAAGGTATTTTCATCATTTTAAACAAAAATTAATATAGTTAAATGTAAGAGGGTGCTAGTAGGATTAGTTTTGATTTAAAAGGTGTTTCTATAATTCAGTTAAAATACAAGAGATGTCAATGTAATTTAATCCACTAAAAAACAGTTGAAGATAAATTTCACATTCATATAACAATATATATATACATATATATATGCATATTTAAGTTACATATTAAAAAGAGAATACTTATTGTATAGAAATATGTACATTTAAGTTGCACGTATTTATAAAAAATAAACAATTGTCGCATAACATTTATTTTAGGGGAAGAAAAATTTACACATTTAAGTTACATATTTTGAGAAAAAAAATTTTACGATATGCGTATTTATGTATATTTAAGGTATATATTTAAGGTACGTAAAAAGAGCTCATAAAAACTTTCTTTTTAGTGGGCTTTCATTGGTACCTCAAAAATATTAACCAAAAATCGTTTTTATCCATATAGGGTTGTAACCTTACTACTTACAAAATCGTAAATCTCAATCTAGTATAGAGTGTATTTTTTAAACTAAGCCTCATTGTTATACTAATAACCGGGTTATAACCCCGTTGGGTTAAACAAGATTGCTCGTTCTTTAACAGTGTTTTTTTTTTTTTTTTTCAGTTTCACTCGTGCTAAATTCAAAACTCCGGTTACTACATTCATGTAAGCTCCCGGACTTTATATATACATACACGCACACAATGCTGCATGTACCAAGGATTTGAATCTGGGTCTCCCTTTTGAAGGCCCCGAACTTAATTCGACATGGATATAAATTCCCACTTTCTTTTCCTGTAAGCGCACCCAAGAGGTTAATAATAGTATAAGGTCACTAAACCATATGTCCTTTGAATTCTAAAATGACTCAAGGATTAAATGGACTAGCGTCTTCAACCTGCAAGTTTGTATAATATTGACAAAACCTAGGGAATGCGAGCGCAATTTCCCCAGTTATTTGAACTCTTATTTCACATGTTGGAACAAAACAAGTGCACATCAATTGCTACAAGCGTTATGCATGAACAAAATGTACAACACCCTTGAGGGATATATGTGGTCTACAAGGCAGAAGACCGAAATTTCCGCCATCCTCTTTTTGTTGAATTTCAATTCCGTCGCCACGCCTCATTTGACCCGATGAAGTTGGTGTTCGGCTTCAACTGCATAGACCAATGCAAGCAATGTAATTTCTGTGAGTCACAAAGCAACATCATCACATAGGAACCTTGTCAGGAAAAAATAGATATCGGAAGCGCAAATCGAAAGGAAGGATGCCACAGTTGCGTGAACGGAGGAGACTTTGTCGCCTCTGTGATATACACTGTTCAACAAATGCAGCTTGACGGGGTGGAAGGTAATGCGAAATCCACACAGCCAAATTGGAATCATCCACAAAACTTTTGGCAAAGCAATGCAGCATTTTCGGCACTAATAGTCTTCCTTTGCTGCTTATTCCAACCGAAGCCCGAACATAATCACGCTGAGCCTCTTCAAGCTCTTCCCTTACATTCCCTGCCGTGTAAACTCTTACCTGTATTTGAAATTCACAACCACATGCCCAAAAAAAAAAGGCAGCTACCATGAATGGAAGGAAACAGACGAGATAGAGAAGAATTTCACCAAGTATAAAGAAACTATCGGGACTACCGCTGGTGAAGAGTACATTCCACAGCTCAAAGCAAAAGCAACAAGCGGTTCATGGGTACCAATTGCAGATTTCCGCTGCTCCTCCGAGACCTTCAGCTTGTGAAGAGCAAGAAGCAAAGCCTGAATTTTTATTTTTATTTTTTATCGCAAAAAGTCAGTCACGGGATGGAAGCATATGGCAAGAGAATAATACAAAAGAATTAGTGGAACTAGATCAGAGAATATCAGAATCGTACGATTTGTGGTCTATGAAGCGGTGGTTTCATCTTCAAAATAACATACTCAATGGCAGCTGCACTGAAAGAATGCCCTCCCACAGTGTATGCTGCCTGGAGTAACAGAAAATATCATAAATATATAATCAAACACATGAAAAATTCTAGTAGAAGTTCATTCATCAAACACAGATTGAATCCTTCATGTTGCAATCACAAGTGAATTTAGAAAGAAACTCCTATACTTGGTTGGACGATGCTGAAAAAAAAAATTAGTGACAAGTGCTTTCAACGAGAGGGAAGTGACAAGGGAGGGCATCTCACAACCTCTCCTACAGAAACAACTATGGTCCCAAGTCCAAAAATGGGTTTTGCCAACTTATCCTTGCTTTCTGACGTGTCTGTCGCATGCTAAACTACTATTTGAATTCTTAAGAAGACCGCGATGTAGACACTATCTTAAATTTGAAGGGGAGACAAGTGTATGGCGCTATGAGAAGTTTTGAGTGAACAGAAAAATGTATATAAATGAGTGAACAAAATTAGAAGACTCATTAAGCTTTAGATCATGTTGACGTCGGAAACGTCCTCTCCCAGAAAATAAAAAATATGACTTGGCAGGCACATGAATAATTCTTCTACAACTAACTCAAGAACTACCAGTCAGTCCCCTTTCTAAATGTGAACTAACTAGATCTTTAAAAAAATGCTTATTGATGGAAAGAATAGACTAAAACTTGTTTGAAATGATCTGGCAATATCACACCATAATGTATGCCTTGATGCAAGCAAAATCTAAGAGACAACATAATGGCACGAGTCACGACCAACCTTTTGCATTAAAGAGAAAAGCTTCAAGTCGCTTCTTGGGACACCATAAGCCAAATATGCCTGCAAACGCCAAATGAAAAGAATAGTTTAATTTATAGTTTAAGCCATCTATCAATATACTTAGCACTTCTAGGAACATGCTATGTTGAGTCAAGCAGTGCATATTTATCCGTGTTCTGATTTCACAGTCAACAAGATAGGAGAAACTTACATGCATTATCAATGCATTGTATAAGTTAATCCAAAAAGCGATCCTCTCATTGCAGTTCAAATGGATCGGATTTACTTTTGCAAGTTGCTCGACGAGTACTCTATTATCCCAAAAGACAACAAACACTGTCATTCATTAGGTGATTCAAGTCTATAACAAGAAAACAAAAACCATTTGGATAAGATCCTACATTTATAGTTTCTGTATAAAGGTTCCAGGAGTTTCTAATATATATTCCCTCTTACCTAACTTGTGTCCATACAATGAGTGATGTCTAACCTTTTGGATAAGACCCTACATTTATGGTTTCATTTAAGTAGTTTGAGCTGAACATGAAAGCCAGTTCGAGACCAAAACACATTTGATGGAGTAATATTTAATTCATGATGTATGTAAACTATCTTAAAGATTAAAGTGCAATATCAGGATCCCATTTGCACATCTCGATTATAAGCAAAGGAAATGAGCTACATTAAAAAATCTGGGCCATTTATGGTGCAATTTGTACTTGGTGCTAATAACACCTGAAACTCTACACTTTCAAAATAGCTTGTCCCAGTATCGCAACAGAAGTATGCAAGAAAAGTATGTAACAAAAGGATGAAATGAAATTTAACCTGAATTTCCTCAGTGCCCCTGCAGCATATTCTAATTGCTTTTTTCCAACTGACATCCAAGAAACTTCAATTGCTAACCCATAGTTTCCAATGTCTGCCCAACTTAATTTTCCTTGAACTCGGTACGGATCACAGACATTCTCGAAGGCCAACACCTCAGAGTTACTCTGTATGTCTACCTGTGGGCTGTGCATCCATGAAGAAATCATAGACCGCTCCGAAGACCACCATGATGAATTCGAAAGGTGCCCACGCGGTGACAAAGATGAGCAGTTGCTCTCTAGGGCGTCTGACTTAGATGTCATAGCAGAATCTGCCAAAGACATGAATATATTCTTCATACATCTAACCATCTCTTCTGAAAGTTGGTTAGGATTATCCCAGAGGCCTTTCGGCGGCATCCCCTTAGGAAGCTTCCTCAATTCAGCAGGTTGGCAGGATTCCAAGTCCATCTTACTGGATGTTCTCACATCACTGCAAACTGCAACCAAATCCTCTGCATTCTGACCACAACATTACACGATAAATGTCATTTAACACCAACAACAAATTTCGAAAAAGGAAAAGAGTACAAATCTCAGACACAGAATTGGACATTAATCTAACGAACAAAAGAGAGGAAGAAGATGAAGAAGCAGGAGTTTGGACCACATCGAAACATTTTCAGTTCAACATTTAAATCTCCAATAAACCACAAAGAAGAAAAAACAGGGAAAAGAAAAGCAAAAATCAAATAATACACCTTCTGCTGTTATGTTTTCCCTTTTCCTTATGTCTTCTTTAATTACTGTCGAAACCAACAATTTCTTCCAACATCAACGCAGTGTTCTGAAAACACCCATTGAAAACCTGCCTCAAGGAGCAATTTATGCCATAATTCCCTAGCCACACTACAATGCATCATGTTGTGGTCCAGAGTTTCCTCCTCTCTTTTGCACAAGACACACCAAGGAGAAAGAGCCATACGGGGATTTCTTCTTTGAACCATGTCACAACTATTCAATTTTCCATCACAAACAAGCCAAATGAAAACCTTAACCCTATGAGAAACGCTAGATTTCCAAATAAAGTTAATAGAATCAAAAGGACCGAAATCTCTTCTATTGACAATGGATTGAAAGAAATAACTACATGAAAAGCCCGAGGGCTCACAAGACCGAATTCTCCTATCTAAACAGATGGTCTTGGAGTAAAAACCCCACAGCCCAAAGTAGAGAATGCAAATAATCTTCTCACTATCATTATGATTCCTTCTAAAGCCAAATTTCCAATTGAGCTCATCAGTGCAAGACAAAACACAAATATCCACAGCTACCTGTCTATTAGACAATCGGAACAAATGAGGAAAAGCCTGCTTGACCTCCACACCACACATACTTTTGAATCGAATTCTATACCCTGAGCCCACCTCCCATTTAACATGTTGAAGAAAGTCCATGAAACCTTGAGATATAAATTTCCATGGATTTCAAAATGATCCCCCACACACAAGATTTGAAACCCAGCTGTTTGAATGCATCTTTTACTTACTCTTGAGAACCTTTTCCCAAAAAGATTGCTCTCCAGGGGAAACCTAATAGGCCGTTTGGTACATAGGTTCAAAACCGTTTAAAGCAGTGCAAAACATAAAAGACGATTCAAACTGACGTTTGATAGAGTAATAATGAAGGCCAGTTCAAACCGTGGAGATGGTTTTAAAACGGCCTAAACCTCCAAAATCTAAACTTTGCCCCCCTCAAGTTCACATAGTTTGAACCATTTTCTATAATAAAAACCATTCTTTCTCATTTTTCTTTGACAAACCATAGTTTTCCAAAAACTAATTCTCGTTTTAAACTTAATGTGATGTTTTATTCTTGTTTTAAATCTTTATGTTCCAAAAGTCAATTCAAAACCATCGTTTAAACCATGCAGTTTAGAACCCACAGTTTAAATCATAAAGTTCTAAACCACACCATTCTAAACCTACGCACCAAACAAACCATTATCTTTCTTGCACCAACCCTTATTCTCCATCTAGTCCCAAAACCCTTCTTTGAAAATCCTTATCTTTGATTGTTCTGAATGTCCTATTTTTCTATAGTTTTCTCTTCCACTTATTGAGGATACTTTACGACTTTTGTTTGTGTTTGTTGTATTGTGAAGAAGTTTTCTTACTAAAAACAAAAGGTTAAATGCAAGAAGCCTCCAATGTCATCTTGATGGTCTCATAAAAGGGTTACTAAATCATAACCTTTAAAAAAATGACAATAAAAAATTATCCATAACTAGAGGAAAAATCACGTGTGATAGTACACACCACAAACAAGTCAAACAATCCTCAAGAAAAAAAAAATAAAAAATAAAACCCTACACGTGTGATGAAAAACAGGAAAGAAACCTCAATTGCCGATGGCATACAGGACGATTGACCATTAAGTTCCAAGTCTTGATCTTTCAAATCCTGGTTGAGACATGGTTCTAGAGTCGAATGCTTTGAACTCCTTGAAGAAGGTGAAATCTGAATGGTGTAAGAATAAGTTACAAATATTGCAAACAATTTGACTTATACAAGATATCATCTCATGTCATAGCTTGTACATGCTGCTACAGTCCAAATCCTGTATTATCCCTCAGCACCTTATGAAAACAAATTCGTTTGAAGTAAAGACCTAAACGTTAGCTGGTCATGTCTGTTTGACTTTGAATTGTTAGCTGGTCATGTCTGTTTTGACTTTGATTGTCGTCCTTTTTTTGGTTCTATTAAGTAGCCCTTGATTTTTTATCATAAAATTGTAGAAGCAAAAACTTTGATATTTCTAACCAACTAAGCAATAAAATATATTTCAACTAAAGAATTACTAAACTATGTGACGCACAACCTCTGAAGCAACCATTTGATCCAGAGCATCATATAACGTTCGTACAGATAGACATGATTATGAACTATAAAGTGGCTATACCGATAAATTCATAAAGTCAAAGCAGCGAGGAGATGCCATCTGAGGAGATGGACGCTTTAGGCGATATTCCGCAAGCCTTCGTTCATTTCTTTCTTGGCTAAGTTGAAAATGCAAAGATACCATCTCTTGTTCAAGGTTTGAAACAGTAACCTCCAATGCTGCAATGGTGGACAAGAGCTCGTAGGCCTGTAAAAATCATAATGATGACTCATTGCAATTTACTAAAATAAATAAATAATGTTTAATCATAATCAGGCATCTATGAACTCATCCACAAGTCATTTGGATATCGAAAGAAGTAGAATTTCAAACTGAAATAATACCGAGTTGAATAAAAGAACATAGTTGACCACACCTAACTCCAGACCAACATGTTCAAACAAGGTACATTAACTTTCACATTTTAGAGAAATGTCTAGGAGGAACTTGTTTTCTGAGTCGGTAACTTTACAAGCTGCATAGGACTACCAAATGCAAATTAAATTTCGACAACAATTAAATTGGCGGAAGAAACCCTTCTACAAATAACCAGCAACTCAGACAACAAAACAAAGCTCTTCAGCAGAATAACATATCCAATCTGCCAAAATTTAACAGCAGAACGGAAGGATGACGATCAATACTAAATAACTTGCACAACGCCTACATTTAGCAAGGTTCCAGTGATTTATTTTTCTTTTGAAAAGAAACAAGAATCCCATATTAATAAGGTATCTAAAAAAAAGTGGACAATACTATAGGGAGGATGAAGCTATCCTCCGAAAATCAGCTGACCCCAAAACACATTACTTTACCAGACTACAAAAAAATTAACACAGTACCTAAAAAGGTCATTAAACATTAAGCCCTTCAATCTATATTTGTAGGAGTTCACGGATTCTCTTTAATAACTAAATAAAAATACAATCCAAGATTTGGTTTATTTTGTTACCTACTTTATTTCTAATTGCTAGTTGTAAAATGGTGACTGCAGTTACAAAGCCTAGCCTATAGATCTGATTGTATTAATCAAAATAAAATAATATAACGCAGCCTCTGTTCTAGGTCTGCATTTTCCTTCTCTGCAGCAGTTTTTTTTTTTTTTTAATCTTTAGTTTCCTGCCCGGTTTCAATAATGTCAAGGAAACCTTTCTTATAACAGACACATGCAGGGTTTCAAGATAAACAGTACTGTGTTCTACACTCTCTAGAAACCAAAAGTTGCATGGTCAATTAAGGTTCTCCTGAGACATTGATATAGAAGCCTTTTCAACCGGTAATGTTCACTCGACTAATCACATACATAAAGTACTAAAGATTAAGAGGATAAAACAATTAAAACAGTAACATACATGATGAGGAAGGCCTGATGGACTCAAGATTTTAATATCATGTTTTTCAACAGCATTTTCCAGAGCAGTATGCAGTTCCATCTCTTCTCGCAGTTGCTGCTGTAATTTTCGTACCTATGTCAAACGCAACCATCAGTAAGTAGTAATTGTAACCATACTCCGCTTACGCTCATTAGGTTTTATTAAACCATCAAAGCAATCTGTCAACAAGATGCTTGCAATCAGATTAGAACTAAAAGCAGACTGAAGCATGTATATAACTTTATTTTAATACTTGGTTTTGGTTGTGTACAGCCGAATCTTTTGAATATCGTATCTCATGTTCCCCACTCAGTGTATTAAATAAAAAGAAAATTACAAAAATTTAAAGTGAAAGGAATGACTAAGCTAGTATGAAAGGCTTACGTATCCTCAAAAAAAAGTATGAGAGGCTTACACAAAATCAAATAAAAAAAATAAAAAAAAATAAAAAAAACCACTAGCAGCCCATATCAGGTGAGCCACTTCCGCATCTTAAAACCCTTTCCACTTTAAGCCCAAAAAGTGAAGCAACCACGAAAAAAGAACTAGTTACAACCAAAATTTAAGCCTCTGAAGAAACCTATATAATTTCAGCCTTTTTAGCATGAACAAGTTACATACTTTCTAAGCATATTCCGAAAAAGAAAACTAAACAAAGCAAAAAAAACAAAAAAAACAAAAAAAAAAAAAGCAAACAAACAAACAAAAAGGAAAAACAGTAGCAACATTTTGAACACCCCTGCCTTCTTGTGTACTAGCAGACACCCTTTCAACCTTAAACCCTATAGGCTCTCCAGAATTATTGGCTAGACCTAGATCAATCTGCCAAGGCATTTGGTGCAATGTCGGTAAAGACATTGTTTACTGCATTAGGGAAAGACAATCTTTCTCGACAACATAGCTTCATATGAAAACTAAAGCACTCAGATGTTTGAGCAATTTCGCTGGGATGCCATTATCACATTTAAAAAATAAAAAATAAAAATACACATGCGCGCGCGTGCGTGCGGAGATAGTGATTGTGCACCACTAAACAGCATACTATCACAAGCACTTTATGCATTGTAAAAGCTGATACTGGCTTATAGCCATTGACAGACAGGCCAGTGAAGATGCATATGGAGATAGTAGAAGCCAGAGACGATGGTAGCATATTGCGGATTCTAGCTCTAAGCAATGAAGCTTACATCCTGTTCAAGTTGGAATCTGTATGGGAAAGAATCGTTGCTTTTAATGTAAGATCCAAGCCTTGTGGCACCTTCTCCTAGGTTGTTCACCTAAAGATAACAATAAAAAATAAATAAATAAGATAGCGCCAAATGTGCCTTCCCATAAGAAGTCTAATTTTCAACAAAACAAGTAATAACAAGCAGTTGCTTTAAAAATAATTACTAGAAAGAAAGAAGAAATATTTTCTATTCTTCACTAAAGCATCCCCTAATCTAAATCTGGTATGACATACTAGGGAAGATAATTCCTTTCACAAGCTTTTTGAAGAATAAATTGCTGATCTGGTAAAGCCGTGTAGAACAATTAAGGAACCCTAGAGCAGAAGACTAAATGAGGAGGAGTGTGAAGGAGGAAGAAGATCATGAAGTAAATAAAATCACAAAGACCCAAACTCAAAAAAATAAAATATACCTTTGGATTTTGCAACAAGATGTTCACGATATTTCTTACTATACACATAACCCAAGTTTATGGTTCACTAAAGGTATCTGCCCGGTAGTACCTACCTCCAAAGACAAGGCATCACCAACCGCTGCACATTCGATCTTCGAACTACAAATCAGATTAGAATGAGTGCATTGACGGAGGGAATCACTTCTGTAAAAATCAACAAGAAGAACAAGACAAAACAAAACAAAAACCCCAGAGCCTTATATATAAGCTGGAAATGCTAGAATCCTTACTGGGTCAAGGCATTTTGCAGAATTGGCAAGTCACACATCTTGTTATCATGGGGTTTTGGCTTCAACCACATAAATCCCTTACTGGAACCAGAAGCTATCTGTGTCCATGTACAAACAAGAATCATAAATCCTGCAAATTCCCTCCAAAGCATCAAACATTCTTGCTCGTTTAGCGTTTGCAAAGAGTTGAAAGTGTAAAGAAGTTTTCCCCTTTTTTCTTTTGTCAATCTGAAAGACAGTATAACGAGATGCAGAACTAGGAAAGGCACTGTGAGGCCTGTGAGTTTCATAACAAGGACAAACAAGTTCATGAATGCACAGCTACCAGTCATTTTCAAACACAACTTTGTGACCCAAGATTTATGTTTTAAATTAAGATCCAATGCACAAACCAAAAATAAAATCGTCTTATAAATATATATATATATAATATATATATTAGACTAATAATGCATGCATTAATACCATCATGGATTGCTAAAAATGCATTTCGCACTCATAAAATTCAGAGCTAGCAAAGAGGCAGTAAAATGTAATACTTATAGCTATAATGATATTTGATATGATAGTCTCCAAAAAGAAGAAAAAAACTATATAATTTTAGAAAAGGGATTTTTTTCCACAATGATTGGGGAATTTAAAAGTAAATAAATTAAGAACAGGAAAAGTGGGTACAGCGCCTCCCAAACCCTCATGCAAGTCAAGAGTCAAAAGTAGCTTCCACTGATTTAATAGGAGGCAATCCACAAACCTACCATCACAAAGTCTTCTAAAAAGTTCATTTGGAGAAGTGGTTTCTTTTATCCTATTTCCTCTCATTTTGTTTTTCTTTGTTTTGCAAAAAGAGATGGCTGTGACATTTTCACATAACTCATAATCCAAGGGTGAAAGCTCAGTGATTTCAAAAGCTAAGTCAAAAAAGGCATATATATATATATGGGTAATGGCGTTTTGGTTTAGCCTTACAAAAGAAAAGGCCACCAATAAATATGACATGATTAGGTGAATCACTCAAAGAAACAAGAGGATGTGAACACAATCCAAAGAATTGAGCTCTTGTGGTCCCCTATTTCACCCCTCTTCAGGTTTTACTCGTATCAGTACCTGACCCTTAAAAATAGTGGATCATTCTTTACTTTTTTATTTCTTTGTGTCTCATCTCAACAAAAGGGCAAAAAAGAAAAGGCTCAAAATCAAACATGACAAAGTAAAAGAATTTAAAGTACATTTATACCTCTCTTTCATTAAAACATAAAAGGGGTCCTATTTTTCCATTTAGAAAAAAAAAAACAAAAGAAAACAAAAACAAAATGCAGAATGGAAATGAAAAGGAACATGGAGAGCAGAAAGTGGCAGGAGAAATTAACCTTAGAAGAGGAAAATTCAGAAAACAAAAATGGAGAAGAGAATACCACAGGACGATTCAAAAGTTGTTCTCTGTTTTCAAACAAGAACTTCCAACTTTTAAAATGGTGTTGTCAGTGTCACATCATCTATTCTCTTCCCTTCCCTTCTCTTGAAATTCAAAATTTTTTGCGATTCATTTGCCATCTATATTTACAGCAGCAGAAGAAGAAGAAGCAGAAATGACAAAAAGATGCGCCTCTGCAGCAACCTTCTTTCTGGGACTAAGATTTCAAATCTCACAAAGGAACAAAAAAAAAAAAAAAGAACTTTGGGCGAATCTAGACCTATTTCCAAGCAAGTAAACGACCAAATCGATATATTATACAAATATGTTTCACCAATATTCGCTCTTTTTGGGCGCCTTTGACTTAAAACACCCACACAAAGCAATGCCACATGAATGAAAAAATAAAATAAAATAAAATAATAATACGAAAGAGGATAAAGACAATAATTGTTTTTCTCTCCTTTTTTTTTTTTCTTTTCCTGTTGTTGGTTTTTATTGGTTTGGAAATGCTTGGAGACAGACACAAAACTCCATGATTTCGGATTTGTGTTTGAAATTTGAAATTACGAGGGGAAACAGAAGAAACCCAGATGCCGGAAAACCAAGATGATCTTTGTGTAATGTGTAATGCTGTTTAAATTTTTTTTTAAGAAATAAATGTATATTTTGTTTTTTCTTTTTGTATGGGAATATAATTGAGAGAAATCTGTAGGCGGCGTGTTGCATAGGGCATCTGAATTAAAATCTCAATGCTGTGTGCCTGGGAATGCGTGAACCATAACTACAGCCTGGAGAAATTTGAGTATTGAAGGGGTCGTTTGGTGAAATGGGAAAGTGGGAGCTTTTCATGCTGCATGTTTGGTTCATAGCCATTTTTTGTAATATTTTTTCTCATAAAAATTTATAAGGTATTTGATAAGATAGTTAAAACAATTAGTTAAAATTTTTTTTACTATAGCACATAAAAGCTTTACACTGTAGACATTTTTTTATTGTTACTGTAGCATATGAGAGCTTTACACTGTTTCTAGCTGAAAAAATAGTCCGGACCATTTTATGCCAAACACCCTATTAAATTTTCGAGTTTATTTAGCAAACAAGTTAAAAAAATAAGTCCAAACTGTTAAAGTGTAAAGTTTTCATATATTACAATAAAAAACAAAGTTTGATATAGTGTAAAGCTCTTACATACTACAATGTTTAATTTTCAATTTCAAGTTTTAACGTGTTTTTCAAACGAACTCTTCATCTAAACTTTTTATTCAAATCCATAAATCAATTTTGGCATTTAAAATTTTTTAGAGCATTTCACTAATTGATTGGAACTAAAAATTTTGATTAAAAAATTATTGCATGGAAAACCTTTACACTAAAGTAACAATTTTGTCTTTTTATTATATGTAACACCCAAGTATTTTTAGTATATTAAAAATACAATAATTTAAAAATTATTGTTTAATCTAATTCTTATGATAAAGTTCATAAAAGTAAAAATAGAATTTTAAAGGATAAAAATCATGTCATAATCTTATATGAGAAAGGAACGATACGGAAATAAGTTGCAAAGCTTAATTGTTACAAAATATATTTCAACAAATGTTAAGACAAAAATATAGTTTAAGAAAAATACTATATAATAATATGAAAAATTATATATTATTCAAATAATGCAATGTGAGGAAGTGCATTGATAAGGTTATATAGTATAAAAATTACACTGTAAAAGTAACGCAATATAGGAATTAGACTATTTGAGGTTCAGCAATACAGAAATTGGACTGTTTAAGTTAAAGCAATATAGGAATAATATTGTTTGGAGAATATGGATGAATAAGGAATGCTGTAGTAGTATAGAGAATATATCGACAGTATAAAAAATACTGTCAGTATAAATTTAGACTGTACAAAGTTAGATAATTTTGGAATTACGTTATGTGGTGGATGTACATAAGTATGGGAGGTCATAGGATCTCATGACTTGTATAGAAAGTAATGCCGACAGTATAGGAAAATGTTATCAGTATAAATTTAGTGAAACACCAGTTATTTTAACAGGTATGATTTTTGTAAAAATCATATAAATAAAATGTCACTTTAGTATTTTTACTAAGTCTCCGTAGTAAATATTCTAAATCTACCTATCACTCACTTATACCAGCCTTGTCCCACTACATTAATGCTCAATTAAATAGCATCCTTATTATTTGGAGACATAGAATTAATTCACCTCAACTACCAGGAGAC
>CAMOHE010051603.1:0-45717 GCA_946598075.1 Artocarpus hirsutus
ATATATATATATATATATATATATATATGCTTGTTGTCTCTCTGCATTTTACTGATCAAGCAAGGCAGGGTCCACAAGTACTTAATAGATGCTGGCACTTTTTATATCTTATCGTTACCAAAAAAAATTGCCCTTTACGTATTATATATGTATAGAATGAAAAAGAAAAAAGAAGTGTACTATGTGTCTGTTAGAAATTAAAGCAATAAGTAACAAGAAATAGAGAGAAAAATACACACAAGATTTTACATGAATAAACCCTAATCAAGGGATTACAACAGTATTTAGAGCACTCAAATACAAAAATTTACTCACTCAATCACTCACAAACTCACAAAACCAAATTCTCTGTATCACTCTCAACCCTACGATCTTTATAATATTTTGTGACTACTATAAATTATGGAGAATATGACGTATATATATGTATGGAGACTCAAACCCTAACATAAAATAACCCAAAAACGCATAAAAACACGGAATATATGTTTAGGCCAAATCCGAGCGCCGCGACGCTGCTTTTCAAATGCCGCGATGCTGCTTTCAAGCGTCGTGGCGTTGCCTCTCTGCCAAAGATTTTGGGTCACATAATAACAATGTCCAACCATATTAATTTGGCAGGAGGATAGGTCCCCTTGCATTTGCATGAAAAGTTCTTTCCCCATCAACCACCACGCAACTTTGATTCCCATTCCAATACATTATTATCTAAATATAGTATAGTTATGATCCAATTTTACAATTATTTTGTTAGGTGTACAAACTTTTGGCAAACTTTTTTACGTATATTTTTCTTTTCTTTGCACTTGCATGAGATCTTTTTTTCTTGTTCAATTACCACCGATAGCGTGTTTTAATGCAAACGTACTATATATATATATATATATAGAGAGAGAGAGAGAGAGAGAGAGAGAGAGAGAGAGATCTTTTCCCTGAAAGAGATTATATTCGAGCTGAACAATTAGCAGTGGAGCAGTACTTTTGCGATTGTTTGATATTATAAGTTCCTTGTTGCCCACATCAATGCTTCATTTTTATCCTATAAGTATAGGTTGACGCTTGTTCAAAATCTATCCCTCTGTAGGTAATTGCGTTTTCGTTTCTGCCGGAATTGTATGCCATTCAGAGTCAGGTCAGATTCTCACTGACAAAATCCAACGATTTATCTGTTGAATTCTTGATCTGTACCAATTTAAAATTTGTTACGATAGCCTCACAATGCTTTATGATCACAGTATTGATGCTCACGATGTGTAGTGTTACTAAAGCAACCACAATTCTTTTACGGCGCATGTGGAAGGAGAGAAGAGAGAGATGGAGAGTTCAAAAAATTAATACATACCAGAAATTGATCACATTGTTTATGATTTTCAATATCACTTAAGAATCTAGCAACTAATGTCAGTCGGGTCAAACTCATTATAGACGTCTCAATTGAATAACACTTACGCTCATATTCCAACGATCTCTTTCTCTCATCTTAATGAAGAGGTTAGAGAAATTTTTATGTTATGTCATACTTTTAAAAGTTGTATTTATTTATGTCACACTTAAAAAATGTTATATCATACTATCATTTATATTACATGATAAGCTATGCTACAAATAAACATCTATGGCATTTATAAAATATATATATATCTTAAAAAAAGACATTTATGAAAATTTTCCTAAAGATTAAAGTCGATTGAGTTTCTTTAAAAAAAAAGAAGTGCAGTGTAATTGATCATATATAGCAGCATATATTCTACCATACAGCCAGAAAACATTGCTGATGAGCTAGGGAAAATAAAAAATAAAAAATAAAGCATTGGTGATAGAGAGAGTGAGCTAAGTTCTTGCATTTTTTTCAAAAATGTGATCAACAAAATGACATTAATTAAGAAGCATTATTGAGTTTATTCGTTCTATATAATAAATAGATTGACAAGCATATCGATTATTTCGAGTAATATTGTTCAGAAGTTGCCTACTCAGTTAGTGCTAATATTTGGACGTGTTTGTTCTTGCAAGAGATTCTAAGCTAGCTAACAAACGTTCAGGATATATATATATACACACACACACACTGCGGTATTCTAAATATCCCACTGAATTCAATTATTTGAGTGCATGTATATAACTGTTTGGATATTCAGGTTAGGACAACCACAAGACGGTACTGTAGCTCGCGCACTCAGAATTATCACATATGAAGCTTTTTGCGAGCACTTTATATATATATATATATATATATATATATATATATATATATAATTCAACACAAAACTTGTTAGCTAAATATATACACCTTTCAAGGCGCGTCAAACAAACATACTTTTTCCTACTTTTTGTATGTAGACTATATAAATCTGTCATCCTAATATGAAATAAAACACGGGAAAAACAATGAGACTGTGTCAATTAGTTAAATAATAAATATGGATTTTAAGGAGGAAAAAAAAGTAAAGAAAAAAGTTGCACAAAAGCAGCAAAGGTCAGTGTAAGACTTGAGTAATTTGATAGAATCTTTGCTTTTATTTATACCTTTTATTCGCCTATGTTGATTAAAACAGTTAAAAAGTTTGACATTTCATTTAGGAAAGTATCAAAATTGGCACAATTTTATGTTATTTTAAATTATGGAAAGTAAAATATAACATCCTTGAATTTTAAAGTGGAATTAATTATGTTAAGTTTAATTATTAAGTGTGTCAAGTGTGAATTTATTATCAATTTTAGTCATTTAAGATTTTATTGCAATTATTATATTTGAAAATTTGATTTTTGATTTTTAAAATACCAAATGATATTTTTACACTACATTTTTTTATATTTACAAAATACCCTTAACCCTTTATTTTTCCTCTCTCTCTTTCTTTCTTCATTTTCCCGTCTCTCTTGTCTCTTTCTCTCTGCACTCTCTACTCTCCTTCTTTCCTCTAATTTTTTCACTGATTTGAGGCGAGGAATAAAAGTTCAATCCACCCAAGAGTTTTCAAACGTCCATTGAGATTAGTTTTTTCTTTTTCTTTAAAATTTCAAAGCTTTAATTTTAAATTTCAATTTTTGTTGAATGTTGAAATCCAATCTTCTTTAAGCTCAAATAATGTTCAATTTAAGTTGTAGAAACTGTTTTATAGTGAATCAAAACTTGATTTGAGCTAAAATCAATTTACTCAAGTTTTGACATTTTTCTTTGATTTTCAAATCAAAGGTGAAATTGAGTTTAAATTTAGAGGAAATGATTTCTAATTGTTTTAAACCATCTTTCTATGCTTTCTATGTGATTTTTATACTATAGGGATTGAAAAATAGGTTTAAATTTGGGTTTTGAGTTCGAGGGGGCCGAAACTTGAAACCTAGAATTTTTCAAAATTTACCAGTTTGGCAGGCCGAACTTGAAGTTTGACAAGCCTGATTCGTGAGTTCGACAGACCGGATTCATGTCATCGGTAGACCGAACTCAAGCAAGTTTGGTAGGCCAGTTCAAAAGTTCGGTAAGCCGAATTGTGCAGGTTCGGCAAGCCGGACCAGAATGTTTGGTAGGCCGATTGGGCAATATAAAATTATACTTTTAACCCTAGTTTTCAATATTTAATGATTCCAAAATATTTCAAAAAGGATTATGATTTTGTGTCATGATTATTTTGAGTCAAAAGGTACAGTAATAATTAAATAAACATATTGATATTTGTTGAATGTGATTTCTAATTTTAAATGCAATTTTTAAGGTTTTGAACGTGTATAGAGCATATGTTGAATTTTATTTAGAGCTTATGTTATTGGAATTTCAACTGAGGTAGGATATTTTCTATCCCTTTTTGATAGCCAGTTTTTTTAAATTATTTTGGCTAAACTTTATTTCTTAAATGTTTTCTTTTAAGAATAACTTTTGATTGAGATTGAAGTTATTTTATGCATTTAAGGAAATGATTTTATTTATTCTTCTCGATTCCTAAAACCCGTACGGTGATACTTTATCAAGTTACTTTCAAATAAGTTTTTTTATTGATTTGTTAAGACTTTGAGATTTATTTCAATTAGAACGATTTGTGAACAATTCTCTATTTTTTATTGCTATTTTAAAAAAATTTGTTAATTATCCTACTAAGCCTTCCGCTTACATTTTCTGTTTTTAAAAATCCTCTTTTAGGTTTGAAGAGGAATAAAGGTCCTAGGATAGAAAGCTGGCTCTATGTGTAAAAATGGTATTTTCTCACTATTGTATGATACATGTACTGTACTACTTGTCCCGGTCTTGATGTAGTTTTCGTTTCTGTCAGTTGTATGTTTTTAATTTATCTTAGAAGCGATAATTTTTAGTATTCTTGTATTCTTATCATTAATGTTATTTGTATTTTATTTACCTACCTACCTTTGTGGTAAATATCTACGTGATGGTGAATGATAATAACGTCTCAGCTATTCACCTTTGTGGCATTCACATGACGATGATCGCCGATAATATTTATTTTGGATGAGAAATCTATTTTATCTATTTACTTTTTCTTGATTGACATTGTTTAATTCATCTTATTTACTTTAATTTTAATTTCTTACTGACCTCCACTCCAAGGCGTTACATAAAATGAGACAATTTTAATTCTTTATGATAAAACATTAACCCATACTTTCAGTAAGATGGGTTCAATTCTAGTTGCGGCTGTCTTTTGTTAAATTGCACAACATTGAACTTGTAATGCATGATTTAAAACCATTTCTACTTCTTAAACTTTATTGAAAAAAGGTGGATTCCTTCTTCAATAACTATAAATATACATGTGTGTGTCGAGCTTTCACAATTGTATGTTCCTACCCAAAAAAAAAAATGTATGACATATATATATGTATGTATGTTTATAATAATTATGTACACTTTACATATATATATATATGCACGTATGTATGCGTCGAACTCTCTTTTAAGAGAATATATATATATATATATATGTATGTATGTATGTATGGCATGCAAATCATTTAAAAACATTTAAAGAAAGGGAACTTCTTGGATGGAACTTATTGATGGAACATGAATTTAATCAAAAACATTTTTTGTGCATCTAACAGTTTTGAAAGATAGATACCCAATAATAAATACCTTTTTCAGTTCTTACTAAAAAAAACTTTCTTAAAGAAAAAAGTACAAACTAGAACAATAGTCACATTTATATCATAAGGATTCATGAAATTGGCTCGACATTTCGACGACACGTAAAAAAGATGGGAAAAGCAAATGAATACGTCCGATTGCGACACTCACATAGTGGACCGTGAAGGAGAAAAACGGTTTATGCGTTGTCAAATCAGAAATCGAAGCACAAGAAGCCACCAACCTGGACACGAATTCTCAAAATTACAAGGTTATTTTGACCGATGACCACAGGAGACAAGCACTTATCTTACTTGAACTGTTAACATTCACTTTCAGATATTTAATAATTTTAACAGTTAAAAAAGGTTTTTCACTAGCTAAATTTGATCAAAATTATTTCTTTCAAAAATTAAAATAACCCCCTTTAAAAGTAAATACCGTTAAAATAGTAGTTATAAATATAAGTTAACGATAAAACTATACTCTACTCTATTATAAGGTGAAGAATTTAAATCTCATATATTTAAATTTAAAAAGAAAAATATTGCTAAAATAAAAACAAGAGTATACATGTTTAAGGGTCAGTAGCCAAAATAACCCCAAAAAAATGTCGACTGAATCTACACGTGGTGATCAAGTGTGTGTGGGTGTAGGTGTAATGGTTGAAGTTTTCAAATGCCGGAATAAACTTTGCGACATGAAAAGGGGTTTTTCTTGGAATTGTGATTAGGATTCTACTTTGGCACTCTGGCTCTTCAAGCATGCGTGCCTTATGTAATGTTGAAAGCTATATATCGATATCTCGAATATCACAATCAGATTGAGGTGGCAGTGGAATCCTGCCAGCCGGAGGAGACAACTATAGATCACAATCAACATTCAATGGTGATGCATGATTGAATCAACGAAAAACTCTTAATACATAACATATCTGCCATAATTTTTCCAATATACTGAAAAATTAACTTAGTAATATGTATTTGTCTTTCAACCGTTAAATCTAAAAAAAATAATCTTAGCCGGAATCAATGGTTTAAAAGCATACAATACTAGTAGAGATCAACACAAAAAAAGACCTAAAATCTACTACACGTCTTTCCATTTTATGTATAATATATATCAACTTTTGATCATCACTGTCTACCTAAAGTATTTATTTTCTTTCTTGGAATCATGAATAATATGGTATTTGAGAAATATAGTTTGAATCACTTTTGCTTAAAAAATTCCACTTTTATATTGTAACAATTAGAAGTTTTCGTTGAAATTAAGATTGTCACATACTATAATTCTCAAGATGATCACTCTCTATTTCTCAAGAACTTTTAGCCTGTTTAGGAATATAGTTTAAGCCAAGAGTTTAAACCCAAAACATTATAATTCAAATTTTATATGAAAAAACTTTGAAGTAAGTTTGAACTAAAAAGTTTATTTGTCTTGCTTAAATCTCAAACCAGCTTGAATTCACGGATCATGATCCTTTCTAAAATACATCAGAACATTTTTTCTAGTTCCATATAGTACCTTTTTAATTTGTTGTATGGATCAAAGTCAATAGAGAAATAATGGGGCTTTCAAAAGGATATCTTGCTTTTTAATTGGGAATCATGTAAGATGTATAAATGCTTTAAAAGCTAAGTTTTGTGATATCATTTAAAGCTTATATTTATATACTCTACTTACATTAATTTGTGCTCTATGAACTATGCGTCGCATATATATTTTTAGGGAGGCAATGTTGTCGCTGATGGTACTAACAGCTAAATTAGGCGTTAGAGTGAGTCCAGCTATAGTTGGTATAATTATCCGGATTCATTTCAAACGGATTTGACTAGTCACTCGGCTTACCAATTTTGACAGATTGTTCTTAGTGAGTTCTTCACTAATTTTTGGAAAAGCTATGTTGCTTCTTCGTTGCTAAACCCGATTGGTTCATGCTTTCTATTTTCCCCACTAAATTTTACTCGTTTAATTCATGCTATCTCTCTTAATTTTCATTAATATAATGTGATTCTTATGTCTTATTGCATGAAACTCATTGATATTTTTCCTTAATGATTCATACCAAACCAGTATCAGAATACCTTCTTCAACGTTCGGAGCAAATATATATATATATATATAGACATATACTTTCCTCACCATAGAAAAAATACTTTTTTATTGGTTCCGAAATCAATGAACCCAGTAAACGAATAGAGTTCAATTATTGCACGATGTTTGAAGCTTTTTTTCTTTTTTACCTTTACATAATCCACCTTTATGCACTCTTCTCTCCCAGCCTTCTTAGCTTAACTTATTAAATAATTATAGTTTATGTATTATTGCTTGCATGCTTCGCAGTGTGAAGAAGCTCTTGAAAATCTTTTCCACATGCAAATTTCATAGCCATGTGATCCAGAGCAAAACAATAAAAAGGAAAATTAAAAAAAAAAACCACGTGATGATCATTTTTTAGGGATCATAACCATTTGATCTCCTGATGTTTGCCACCGAAGCTTTTTCTGCATGGTTTCGCTTAGTTTCTTTCCAAAAGCCATTTTCCACGTGCAAAATTGGATTTTCAAGGCATATAATCCGACACAACTTGGCTATTTTTTAACTCTTGTTATGAGTCACGATGGAATCAAAATGAAAGTTTAATACGTCTGCCTTGGGTTTAATTAACAAATCGTTTATATTGAAAAGAAATAAAAAAGTCTAAAACAAAATCCTCAATATCAAGGAAAGATTAATTAAAGAGCAGGATGGAGGTCGTTCGGCCTATGTGAGCCGTGTATTATTTACAAATTATAACAAGGACAACCAGAATATGCCACATTATTCGTGACTAATGAAATATATATATATCTGCCATTGATCTAATTAATATAGGTTTGCAGCATCAAATCTTTCAAACCGACAAGTCCAATATTTTGGGGTATACACTTACGCTGTATTTGGTAAAATCAGTTCTAATTAAAATTTTCCGTAAGCGTAAAATTTTCATATGTTGCAATATTAGAAAAAATAAGTTACAACGTAAAGCTCTCACGTCTTATAGTTTTCAGTTTAAAAGTTTCAGTTCTAACTCCACTTCTCAAATATCTTACAAATATGCGTACATATTTATAAATCCTTTGGAGTTAGTCCAATCTATATATTAATAATTAATACATGATTTTCTAATTCGGCTTCAAAATTTGTATTTCTTCAAGTGTTAAAAAATTAGTTTGTTACATTATATATATAAAATTTGAACGTCATCCCTTACGTTAATGATAATCCTGAAATTACCAGAAAGTGCTTCGGAAATTTCTGATAGAGGAAAGGTCAAGTTAAGTTGAGGAATACCTGGCAAAAAAATAGTATAACGTGATTCAATATTTTTATTATGGAGTGAAGATCTCTTTCTTTCTAATTAAAGAACACTAGAATATGGCATCAGCCATCCGTTGATTTTAAGTATTCTCAATCCCAATTATTCATTTGAAACGCATACAATGGCTACATGAAAGGAAGCTAATTATTAATTAATTGAAATTCAACACACATATGTATTGACATATATTGTTATTTTGGAAAATCATTTAATTAGTTAATAAACTATTAAATGAGCAATAGCCTCAGGTATAAATTACCTGTTTATAATGTCATACGTGACTCCACCTTATGCTGTAAAATTCGAAATAATCCACCAAGTTTAAATACATATATGTATATTAAATCGGGAATAATTTAGTTTTAAAGGAAAACTTAAGTTTTAAAAAATAAAATAAAATTAGGATCCGAACATCGAGTACATTTCATTATACTACCATCACGTTTGCGTTACTCGACGCGTGGCTTCGTGATAATATTAAAAATACATGCCAAACAGAACAGATCATTAATCGTTTGTAGGTTCCACCAACAAATTATTATAATTTCTGTTCAATCGATGTATGAAATTCATATCTAAAAAATCATTGGGTACTCAGCACTAAATGTCCAGCTTGTAATTTGTCCATATTTTGAGGCGTATATATACATTCGTGTTAATAATATTTATGTATATACAGTTCCATGCACTAACAATGTTACTATGCCTCATGTTAAAAAATCATTTTCTGTAACATATTATTGCTAACGTTGATATTATATCTATATATATATGTATATTTATGCTTTAATTTCTACTGTGCTTCCGGGGGACCATCTCTTAAATATAATACATAAAAGTAAAAATCGTAACATGAAACAAGGATGGAGTCATATAGTAACGAGGGTAAGTCGCTTTCTTTGAACTTTTTTCTTATAATTTTGTAAATAAAATTCTATTAAAATTGTATTTTATCCCTCTTATAATTACATTTTCCCCCTAAAATTGTATTTCATTCTCCTAAAATCAATGTTGTCTCACCTTATTAGTTCAGTTACACTTCCGCTTTTTCTCATTGATTTTTTCAGCTCTACTCCTGTATAAAGGTCAATGAACGTAATATTGACCTTAAAACTACATAACAAATAGTTTTTAAATGACTAAATTTCTTGTTCTTTCGCCATTAATCCAACATCAAAGAACGTTAAAGATACGTAACATAATCTTTAGATAATTAAAATTATTAGTGTTATATTAATCGAACATTGATGTTATGTTTGATGATAGTTGTGTTACATATTAATCGAATATTTTTCTCTTTTACATATTACATTAGAAGGAACTCTCACATTAGAGACCATAGAAAAGTCATACATATATATATATATACACACACATATATAGATATGTATATGGTAACACACACATAATCATCACTCACCATAATTCTCTCTGAACGGTCTCGCTTGCTATTTCTGTAAGAAAATTGTAAGGTGCAAAAAATCTCACTCTGTGACATTGGCATAATATATAAATGACATGGTGGAAACGTAAGTGGAACTCTTAAAGGGGTAAGTTTGGAGCCATATGAAGGTGTAGGAACATATATGATATATACACAACTATAGCTCATTGAGTTGAGATCATCATATCGAAGTCCAATCAATAACAATCCTGCTATTTTCTTTTTTTTGAAAAAAAAAAAAAAGTGTCCAACTTTTTATTTTCTCAGTTTCGTGTGCTCCAACGCAGGCACACCACTATCCTTCTCGAATTTCTCTCGACCGTTAGCTGTGTCAAGCCAAAGAGGAACCACCACATGTATGTGTACCACACAAGAAGGGAATTTCTTGGGCTCCAATTCTTCCCCCTCTCGCACCACAAGCGCTATTCTTCCACTTTTCTTGCAACAAAAAAATAAATAAATAAAAGCACTGCTTTAGTTTCTGATAACATAGAAAGCAAGTACTAGTACTGCTTTTTCTTACCTTACGTGTCACCATCCGGTCCGTATGCTATGCACATTTATACATAGACAAAAGGGGTCTCAGGTTTTGAAACTTGTAACTTTTTTCCTTTGTAAATGTAATTTTGTTTTTTTTAACTTTTAATTTGTTAGCATGTAATGCTTGATATATAGTCCAATAGTTATAAGTTATATTTTAACAAAACTGATAGGTACGCGAATGCATAAACAAAGTTACATTTATAAACGAAAAAAGTTACATATGTCGCATGGGTCTAGATATCGAATTTAAGCCAAAACCTATATAAATATATAAATATATAGATATATGTGAGATCTTTATTCTTGATTGGTTATGGAATTAACGTGAATAGGCTGTCGAATAAGAGTCACTACTTAATTATATATATATATAGTTGCATGCATGTGCAGAATACGTTAAATGAGTGAAGGAAGAAAAGGTCCATGTTTTTGAGTAATTTTTTGGAATGAGCACGACTCAGATGCCAATAAATTTATGTCCCTTGGCTAACCGAAAGTTAGAAGAAAGAAATCAAAATTCTTTGCGAGCTAAAAGAAGTTACAACCAACTATTTTATGGCAAAAACTCTTATTATCATTGTTTTGCTCTTTTAAGTCAAACCAAAACTTTTAATTACTACGATATAAAGCTCACATATACTAAATAAAAAAATAAACTACAGTTTAAAAGTCCTACATGCTATAGCATTTTTAATGAAAAGTTTTGGTTCAATCCACATTTTCTAATTAAACACACCAGTTGGCAAATCATTATATGTGACCCAACTTTTGTACTTTTACGAATAAATTTTAAATTTTTGGTGATTAAAAATCTTGATAGTTAAAAATGTAACTTTTTCTTTCTCTTTTTTTTTTTACGATCAAAATTTGGTAAAAAAAAAAGTATATATAAGTATACATAGATATAAACATGTATACAATCTTTCAAACAGTTGCCACATGACAGAGCTAGGCACGGTGCAGAACATGAAGATAAACAAGATAGATTAGCCTAGGAAACCCTAACAAATAGCTTTAATATTGAGAAGTACACTGCCAGCATGTGGTCAATATATTAAATGGGTTTGAGAGGAGATAATAGAGGACTAATCACAAATTTTTTTCCCCTGATCAAGGATCTTTCGAGGAAAACAGAAGCAAAAGTTAAAACCACTGTCAGATGGGTTAGATTACGCTGACTTAATTACCACTGGAATGTCCCTAGGAACTTTTGAAGAAGTGTTTTATCTTCGTACTGATATAAATCTTTTATTAGAAAAAATATATATCATTATAAAAGAGAGAGACCATACTAGGCGGAAAGAAAAGCACCCTATCGTTATCATAGTTGCCTATTATCGTTGATTAGTCAACTCTTTACTCAATTACTTTTAAACCTTTATTTGGTATAACAAATAATGTAAAGTGTTTAATATAGCTGCCCCATAAAGTAAAAAATTGTTATACTATAATATGTTTATATATTATAATTTTTAAATTAATATTTCGATTTAACCGTTCTTTTAAATGATCTGTTAGTATTTTTATTTAAAAATAATAGTCCTAATAATAAATGAGGATGTTAAAGACATTAAGATTTTTTTATAATTTTAAAGTTGTTATATTTTTGTTGATAATTGTAATTTTTTATAATTAATTGATGTGATAGTTTTAAAAATAACTAATAAATAATACAACTGAAAATTATAATACAAGTCAATTGATTCTAACATTATGTTCATGATAAAGTATTGTGTTTTTGTGGGCACAATCCACATGCTGCACAATTTACAATGCATTAGACTCGAGAATCCTGACAAAACTTGGGATACTTGGGAGCACTTGAGAACGTGAAAGTGAAATTAAGGCTAACGAAGCAAATTGAACAAAAAAAAAATTAACTATGTCCAACATAAAATTAATAAATTATGCAATTGATTAACAATTAATTCTTCATAAGAAATTCTTAAAAAAGTTCAGCAAAAAAAAAAAATGGTAAGAGTACACATCATTTTGGTCAAGGATGAACCACAAATTAAAGATGAGGTAAGAGAAGACGTCATCCTCGGCAACTAGTTTTTTAATGGGAATTCTTTTATTAAGGTACAATACATTTTTTTTAAGCCTCATTTGAATAGCTTATTTCAATATGCTTATGGTTTATTTTATTTAAAAATTATTTTTGAGTCTATAAAGATAATCCATAAAAAAGTGTTTATAACTTTAATAAGCATTTATTGGAGAAGCCAAGCTAAAGGGTGCTTATAAAAAAACATTTATGAAAAGTTTTTTATTTATTTTTTTATCTTATATTTAAGAATAACAAATTAAAGATTCCTTCTATATATATTTTTGAATTGCACAACTTTTTATATCGATAAGAGCTTTTGACTTATTTAACTAAATATATTTAAAAGCTTTTACTTTTTCATCTACTATTCAAATACTAATTAAAAAGCACTAATTTATAATTTTTTACTGCTTAAAATAAAAGTACAAGCTATCTCATACATTTGTACAATACTTTTCTTGATATTGTATTATATTTTGGTTTTTTCCTTTGTTATGACCTTTTGTTTTAGGACTGATAAGGACAGTATTAGTCATTTTTTTATATTTATTTTATGTTTGACTAAGGGTAGTTTATACTATTAATTTAATTATAAATAGTATAAAATTTTCACATATTATAATAAAAAGAAAAAAAATTACTATAATATAAAATTTTTATATAATATAATAAAAACAGTTTTAATCAATAATTTATGACAACGCAAACACCCAATTAATTACTTTTCCGGGCTTGTAGAATCCCATCGAATTCAGAAAACAGTGACAGGATATCAATGCCTTATTATCATTCATCTGTGCAACGGAAACATCCATCGAAATAACTCTTTTTTAATTTTATCTTCTTTTTTTTTTTTTTTTTGTGTCGGTATAATTAAGATCATATAAAGGTCTAGCAATTAGGATCTAAGCTTACAGATCAAGTTTGATGTTGTTGCTTTAGGTTCACAAACTGGCTGCCATGTGCGTTTCCATAGAAGCAAGCGAAGCGTTAATACGGACCTTAAAGGCTTATGGACATCTTTGGTACGGTTTTTAAGAAATTGTTTTTGAATTTATAAATTTGAAAATTGTTTTTGAAAGTATTTAGATACATTATTAGAAGTGTTTTTGCTTTCCAAAAATACTTCCCAATAATTTCACAAAATATGATTTAAAAAAAATAATTTGAAACAGTCTTTAAAACTTTTACCGGAATATTAAAAATATCATAAGTTTAAATATATCATTTTTGTAACTTTTAATGAAAAATTGAAACCATTTTGATCTCTTAAAATTCTTTTAAAACTATATAGTTTCAAACATTTATTAAGAAGCTACAGTTTTTACTTTTCTCGACTAAAAGCACAAGCAAAAACTGTGCCCAACAGGCCCTATAAATTGTTTAGCAACCTTGTTTGTTTAAAAAAAATAATAATAATTTGAACTAGTTTTGTTTAGGGATGGCGATTTAGGTTCAACATTATAATACGACTCGAAATCAACCCAACTCGATGATACAATTGACATGAACTTGCTTCAAATTGACTCGATTTTTTTATGTTTATTGAAAGTATAAAAAAATATATATACATAATATTTTTAAGAGAAAAAATTAACAAAATTACTTCAAATAGAATTAAAAATATAATATTTATGGTCTAAATTCACAAAATAAAGTATAGATAAGTTGAATAAGTAGGTAAAGTAACACTTGTATTGCTTATATTAGTTGTGACATATAGATCTGAGTGTTCTTTCCACTTGATGAATGACATGTGGGTTGACTCGAACTCAAGGCAAAAATTTGGGTTGAAACATATACAACCTAAATTGCCACTCCTTGTTTTGTTATAATATTTTTCTTATAAATTTTGAATTACTATGATATTTTATGTATGAACTATCTTCCAAAACTAATATAAAGCATTAGAGATTTTGTCCCATTTGGTATTGTCTTTGGTGTTTTCAAAAATATTTTTGTACACTTTTTTTAGACAAAATTTTTAAACACACCCTCAACACCATCCCTAAAAATTCTCAAAATAATATCATTTTCACCAATCATATCTAAATTCATACCTACACCTAAAACAATTTTGTAAAAAAAAAAAATTTGCTAGCACCAAAAATTAAAAGACGTAACAAAATTATAGGACAGTGTATAGATGTGGAACGAAATTACAACAATTATTATTTGTAAAAAGAAAAACAAACACATTCCGCTGTCTATTTATTTATTTATTTATTTTACTTTTGGCATCGACAAATGGCAACAGACAGTTTTGTTTACATAGGAAAAGAACAAGTTAATGAGCCATGTACTAAAAGACAGCGTATGTTAGGCTCCGTATTATCAAAATTTGCAAAGTCCCACCGTCCTGACTCAAGCCCTGATTTTATATATCAAACTAAAAATCGTGATAAAATATTAAGATTGACCTTAATTATATTATAATTTTCCCTACACAAAACAAATTAATATATAAATGCTTGATAGGCAATGATCAATATATACTCCTAAGATGGGTCCCACGTATCCCATTCGACGTCGTCAGTAACGCCTAACACAAATAAAAAAGGAGGTGTAATAATTTTCAACGACGTGTGAGGTTAGATGGGAGGAGCTCGTTCTCCTTTTAAGCAAAATCTTGGGTTTGAGTTCCCTGCTGCAGGCCCAGATAGTCGCTCGGGTCACACCTAAAAAAAAAAAAGTCGAACGTCATTTTGTGCTCCTTTTTATTTATTATTATCATTTTTTTTTGTGTACACCTACATGGGGCCTATATATACAAGTTACAAGGCAAGACCTGTATTTGCTTGTCCCGAGTCATCCAACTTAGCCGGTAATTAAGGGTCGGGCCATTCTTTGGAAGCAAAGATAAGGCCAACCAAACGCTAAAAACCACCACTGAGAAACGCGGTCTCTCTGTGGGAATCTTTATAATTTAGCCAGGGGCCGCTGCTGTTTGGTTCCTGAGAAAGTCGCTGAGAAAAAGAATAGAAAAGAAAAAAAATGGGACCGGAAAAAAACGGCGCTGTCAGGAGAAAGAAAGGTGGTGGTATTAGGTCTATACGGTCCGTTTTCATCCATGCAGATGGTGTGGATTGTTTTCTGATGGTCTTGGGCTTCCTCGGATCCGTTGGTGATGGCTTTACCACGCCGTTGGTTTTGTTCATCACCAGCCGTTTGATGAACAATATCGGCGGCTCATCCGGCGACGATGCTTTTTTGAAAAACGTCAATAAGGTAATTCATTTATGATCTCTCTCTCTATATATATAGCAAGAAAATCTAGCTATTGTAAAATGACAAAATTATCTTATAATATATATATATATATATATATATATTTTATGATTTTGTTTTTGTGGGCCGTGCAGAATGCAGTGACGCTCTTGTACTTGGCTTGTGGGTCATTCGTCGCTTGTTTCTTCGGTGGGTTCAGGACAAATATCTTGTTTGCTTAGCGAGAAAATTTAAACTAGGAGAGGATTTGGAGGAAGTAAATACTAATCTTGTTTTTTCTTTTTCTTTTTCTTTTTTTGGTATTTTTAGAGGGATATTGTTGGACAAGAACAGGAGAAAGGCAAGCGGCGAGAATGAGAGCAAGGTACTTGAAAGCAGTGTTACGCCAAGACGTGGGCTACTTTGATTTGCATGTGACAAGCACGTCCGAGGTCATCACCAGCGTCTCCAACGACAGCCTTGTTATTCAAGATGTTCTAAGCGAAAAGGTGATCTCTACAAAAGGTTTTTTTTTTGTTTATTATTATTTTTTAACATTTTGTGACAGTTGTCAAAAGTACTCCTTTTCTGCAGCTGCCAAACTTCTTGATGAACGCGTCAACGTTCCTCGGCAGCTACGTAGCGGGGTTTGCAATGCTGTGGAGACTAGCAATTGTGGGGTTTCCATTTGTGTCACTTTTGGTAATTCCGGGCTTATTGTACGGAAGGACCTTAATGAGCCTGGCTAGGAAGATACGAGAAGAGTACAATACGGCCGGTACCATAGCCGAGCAGGCTGTATCCTCGATACGAACCGTTTACGCCTTTGTGGGGGAAAACAAAACAGTAACCGAATTCTCTTCGGCTCTACAAGGGTCGGTGAAGCTGGGTCTTAGGCAGGGTTTGGCCAAGGGCTTGGCCGTTGGAAGCAATAGCGTTGTTTTTGCTATTTGGTCCTTCATGGTGTATTATGGTAGCAGATTAGTTATGTATCATGGGGCAAAAGGGGGGACTGTTTTTGCCGTTGGGGCATCTATCGCCATTGGTGGATTGTAAGCATTTTTCGCCCTTTGCTTTTTTTTTTCTCCCCCCTTCAAGTACCAATGAGATAGGCTCAGATTTTTTTGTCCAAATTTAATATATATTCCAAACAGTATCTTCTAGCCTACAACCAAGCCAAAAAAAGTTGGCCCTTTTGAATAACGTTAGTCAAAAAATAAAACCCTTTTAAGGAAACTATCTTAAAATAGTCAATAGACTATAGTCATGAGGCAGCATTATTAATTTTTACCTTTCATTGTTTTGTCTCTAATATTTTCTTTTTCTTCGATCACAAAGGTATCAAAAAATTACCTTATTGATTGGACTTGTTTTGGTTGTGATCTTTCTCAAATTTCCTATTTTTTTTATATGCTTTTGTCGTTAATATTTAAGATGATTTAATTTTGTTTTCCCTTGATGGGAAAAAAATATCTAGAGCATTGGGTTCTGGTTTGTCCAACTTGAAGTACTTCTCAGAAGCATGCTCGGCCGGGGAACGCATCCTAGAAGTGATCAAACGAGTCCCGAAGATCGATTCGGACAACATGGAAGGCCAGGTGTTGGAGAATGTCTCCAGTGAAGTCGAATTTGAGCACGTTGAATTCGCATATCCATCGAGGCCGGAAAGCATAATCTTCAAAGATTTTTGCCTAAAGATTCCATCAGGAAGGACAGTGGCACTGGTAGGCGGGAGTGGCGCGGGGAAATCAACAGTGGTCTCACTGCTGCAAAGATTTTATGACCCACTTGGTGGGGAGATACGCCTTGATGGGGTCGCCATTGATAAGCTACAGCTGAAATGGCTAAGGTCACAAATGGGCTTGGTGAGCCAAGAGCCTGCGCTTTTTGCCACCTCCATTAAGGAAAACATACTGTTTGGCAAAGAAGATGCCGATATGGAACAAGTGGTTGAGGCTGCCAAAGCTTCTAATGCTCATGATTTCATCTCTAAGTTGCCTGAGGGGTATGACACACAGGTTTGTTCTCACTTCTTGCTTGTCACTTTGCAAAAATATTCCGCTTTTTTTAATATTTTTTTAAACCTTTTTTATTATCGTGATTTTATATCTTACTATTCACAAAATAATAAGATCCAATATAATTTATAGTGTTTTTTTATATTAAACTTACCACTTTGTAAACAACAGAATTTTAACGAAGTTAAATAAGAGTACATTTTTTTCCGCTTTCTTTCTTTTTTTTTTTTTTTGTTTGGCCTTTCCTTGAGACTTTTGCTTTTTTACCAACGCAAAATAATAAACAAATGTGTAGGACAAGAATACATGATTTTGCAACACTTTGTGGCGTACAAGTAGTAGCGCTCAATGGTTCTTGCTTCTGGTATTTTTTTCCTTTTCTTTTCTAGTGTTTTTTAATTGTTTTGTATCTTATTAATCCAACTAATGATTTGGGCCCCCCTTACCGACAGCTTCTATTTCCTTCCACCAAAGTTCTTTTTTTCTTTTTTTTTTCTTTTTTTTTAATGAACCTTTTACCAAAGTTCTAATTGCTTTCTTTGTGGCACAAATATGCCGCGTGCATCACCACTTGCAGTCAAATCAAACATCGCACTGACATTTCTTTTTGTCTTTTAGCTGACATGTTCAACGGAGCAACACTCTGGATGAACAATATTTTCTTATTCAATGCTCTTACCTCTTAGATAGGGGAGAAAAAAAAAACCAATATTGAATACTTATTGCAGGTCCAATAATTCACTAATTTTTATCAAGTTAATTGACAAAAAGAACAGCTAAACATTACTTGTTATGATTGGACAGCTAAAATGTACCATGTTTTCTAGGAAAAAAAATGCATATTGCGTGTTATATGCGAAATATTTAATTCTATGTTTCTTTGAAAAATAATTCTCTGTTTTTTTAATAGATTATAATCTTATGTAATCTGAGTTGAGATGTAGTATCTAAATGTAACACAAAAAACCCTTTTTGCTTCAACAATGTTAATGACAATTTATAAACAGAATGGTAATGGTTGGAAAAAAAATAAGTTGATTAATTAGTCAACTCAATAATGCACGTAAGAAGCGTCCATCTTCAGCCTAGGATAAAGGCTCCAGCCGACAGCTATCATTCCACTTAGGAAGAAATCCTATTATGGGAAAAGCAAGTTATGCTTGTCACTCTCTGGCCAACCATAATCTTTCAAAACTTTCATTTTTCGTTTTCAATTTGAGTACTTCTCAAACTGACTTACTACTTGACCATTTCAAACAGTTACATGCTATAGACACCTAATGAAAAACGTTTGGGAGCCAAGTTAAAATTTAAATACTACACTATATAAAAGTTTTATGCTATAACATGTTAGAGTTTTATATAAAATGTAACAGTTAGAACTTGATTCTAAACACACTATGTCTCATGTAAATTATTTTTTAAATGACTGTTTATTTTTATGGAGTTAAAAGGGTCAATTTGTTATTGTTTGGCTCAAAAAAAAAAAAGTCTTCTTATTATTTATAGGCCTCAAAAGCCATTTCAACTTTACACTATACCAACATGTGATTTTTTACCACAATTGAAGTCGTTTCTTTGATAGAATTGTCCAAAAATATTTTGTCTATATAATCATCAACGTAATTTTACACTTACATGAAAAATATGTGTTTTTAGTTTTCTTAACACAATAAAAATCGTTTCTCTGATAAAAATGTCCAAAAAAATTTCATATAGCCATCAATATACCTTTATTTTTACATGAAATCTATGATTTTTAACTATTTTTTCTTCTCTTATTACTTCTAATAGAACTTCTTTTACAAGAACAAACTACCCAAAACACTAAACATAGACGTGATGATAAAATAATAAGTGAATTAATTTGATATTGCAGGTTGGTGAAAGAGGAGTTCAAATGTCGGGAGGACAGAAACAGAGAATAGCCATTGCAAGAGCAATCATCAAGAAACCTCGAATCCTCCTCCTCGACGAGGCGACGAGCGCTCTCGACTCCGAGTCGGAGCGAGTGGTCCAAGAAGCCCTAGACAAAGCCTCCGTAGGCCGGACCACCATCATCATCGCCCACCGCCTCTCTACCATCCGAAACGCCGACCTCATAGCCGTCGTCCAAAACGGCCACGTCATGGAGACCGGCTCGCACGACGAGCTCATTCTCCGCGACGACGGCCTCTACACCTCCCTCGTCCGACTCCAACAAACAGAGAAACAGGAATCCCCCGAGGAACATTCATCAAACCACGCCGGTTCGTCCTCCATATCGAGCATGGACCCGAACAAGACAAGCAGCCGGAGACTGTCCATCCCGAGCCGCTCGAGCTCGGCCAACTCAGCACGAGCCTATTCAACTGCCGGAGATCAAGACGTCGTTCAAGAGGACAAGAAGCTCCCCGTGCCGTCATTTCGGAGGTTGTTGGCCCTGAACTTGCCCGAGTGGAAGCAAGCGTTGTTGGGGTGTTTGGGAGCGGCATTGTTCGGCGCGGTCCACCCGGTTTACGCGTTTGCCATGGGGTCGATGATATCGGTGTATTTCTTGAAGGATCATGACGAGATTAAGGAGAAGACTCGGATTTACGCGCTGTGTTTTCTTGGGCTGGCGATCGTTTCTTTGGTGATCAACATTTGCCAGCATTACTACTTCGCCTACATGGGAGAGTACTTGACGAAGAGGGTTAGGGAGAGGATGCTTTCGAAGATATTGACGTTTGAAGTCGGGTGGTTCGATCAGGACGAGAATTCCACTGGTGCAGTTTGTTCTAGACTTGCTAAAGATGCCAACGTGGTACGCAATTTGTTTTCATCGACTTTTCTTTAATTTATCCATTATTATAACGCCCATTTGTTATTGCTAATTCTTAATTAAATGCTACTAACTGATAAAGTATAATACTACTGAAGCAAAATTAATAATTGGTTTAACTAAAAAAGAAAGCTAAGGATTGGAGTATTATAGCCAATCATTGGAAGAGAATCATGGTTAATTTAGTCCTAAGCTATTTTATTTATTAAAATCAAAAGTTACAAAGACTTTCCTTGAAGTCTTTTATGACCCGATAAAATATTACGCAAGTACGATTTTTTATCCAACATATATATCTCTTGCTTTAGTGAAATGCACATCATTTTGGGCTCAAAACAACATTTGTTTCCATAAATTTAAATAAAAATAATTAAAAAAAAAAAAGATGCCTGATATTTGAATGGTTTTTGGTTTTTTGTAGGTGAGATCCTTAGTTGGGGATAGAATGGCTCTTTTAGTACAAACATTCTCAGCTGTAACGGTGGCCTTTACAATAGGACTTGTAATTGCATGGAGGCTTGCGTTGGTCATGATCGCTGTCCAACCACTCGTCATAGTCTGCTTCTACACCCGTCGTGTCCTTCTCAAAAGCATGTCCAATCAGGCCTGTAAAGCTCAAGAGGAGAGCAGCAAGCTCGCCGCAGAAGCAGTTTCCAACGTTAGAACCATCACTGCCTTCTCTTCCCAAGACAGAATGCTCAAAATGCTTGAAACGGCCCAAGAAGGACCGCGCAAAGAGAGCATCCGCCAGTCTTGGTACGCGGGCATTGGGCTCGCTTGCTCTCGGAGCCTCAGTAGTTGTACTTGGGCTTTGGACTTTTGGTATGGAGGGAAGCTTGTCGCCCACGGCTACATTTCGTCCAAAGCCCTATTTGAGACCTTCATGATCTTGGTGAGAACAGGTCTTGTCATAGCCGACGCTGGAAGCATGACCACGGACCTTGCGAAGGGCGTGGATGCGGTTGGTTCGGTTTTTGCAGTGTTGGACCGGTACACTCGAATTGAGCCCGAGGACCCTGAAGGCTACCAGCCTGAAAGGATAACGGGCCATGTGGAACTTCGTGATGTGCATTTTGCGTACCCCTCTAGGCCTGACGCAATGATCTTCCAAGGCTTCTCAATAAAAATTGAGGCTGGCAAATCGACAGCCCTAGTGGGACAAAGTGGATCCGGAAAATCAACCATCATTGGGTTAATTGAGAGATTTTACGATCCACTCAAAGGAGTGGTGAAAATTGACGGTCGAGACATAAGGTTATACGGCCTTAGGTCATTGCGCAAGCACATAGCACTAGTAAGCCAAGAGCCCACACTATTTGCTGGCACAATCAAAGAGAACATAACATATGGAGCATCCGATAAAATTAGCGAAGCAGAAATCATCGAGGCCGCCAAGGCAGCCAATGCTCATGATTTCATTGCGGGGTTGAAGGACGGGTACGACACATGGTGTGGGGACAGAGGAGTGCAGCTTTCCGGGGGTCAAAAGCAAAGAATAGCAATAGCCCGTGCCATACTGAAAAACCCCGCAATTCTCCTATTGGACGAGGCGACTAGTGCACTTGATAGTCAATCGGAGAAGGTCGTGCAAGATGCGCTGGATCGTGTGATGGTGGGAAGGACAAGTGTGTTGGTGGCACATAGGTTGAGTACCATACAGAAATGTGACATGATTGCAGTGTTAGACAAAGGGAACGTGGTGGAGAGAGGAACTCACTCCTATCTCTTGGCTAAAGGGCCTAAGGGGGCTTATTATTCTCTAGTTAGCCTCCAAAGAACGCCAACCTCCACGAGTCACACAATTGACTAACTAAGCATGTTGCGTCTCATACGCATGCCTAGGTGTTTCTTCTAATTTTGTTAGCTGTTTTTCTGTTGCCACAGGAACTATGAAGTGTTTTTTTTAGCCCAAAAAAAGAACTATCAAGTGCAGTTAAACGCTTAACAATTCCGTATACTCTCAACCGTTTAAAGTTTAGGGGGTATGGCACTTGGGTATATATATTATATACCATATCGATGGAACTTAAGGGTATGATTGTTTTGTGTAATAATATTGGTCTTTTGTTATGAATAGATGCATTGTGTACTAGGAAAAAGAGTCCAAAATACAATGTATATATAACTATGTGTTTCAATAGTCCTGAATATTTTTTTTAGAACAATTATAATTATTTCTTTGTCTCATGTTGGTGATAGCCTACCGGCAGTTTCAATATCAGTGGTTGCTTACCGTGCCACTGATGGTAATCTGCTAAGCTACAATGTTTGTTCATTATACCAGATGTATTCTGTTGTGTTACTGAAAATTTCAGCTAATACCATATCATATCCCCAGTGAATTTCCATGCTATACCAGTGGCAGCCTACTGAAATACCGAAAAAAAAAAAAAAGTTTCCAAGATTTTTTTTTTTTTAAAAAAGCGAGCTCGTGACGTAGTAGATCAAACAAAGAACGTGAAATGCATTCTAGAACTTAAGAAAAAACACGTTGACGCTTGACACAATATATGGTTAGGTTTGTGCCCCAACAAACCACGCATTACTTGTGCTATGGCTAGGGGAGAATAGAAAAAACCACAACCTAACCTAATGGGTCCAATTAACCCACCCAACTTAGCACAAGATAACATGAACGTAACTAATACTTCAACCCAACTCAAGGTTTTATTGGGCAGGTTTGGGTTAGGATTTACCCGAACCCACCCAATTTATTAATATATATACACATATATAAAGTATTTGTATTATATATTTATAATTTTAATACACATATTACATATACATAAGGCTGAAAAATACATTTTGACATGTATTATTTCTAGCATCTTTAAATTATTTTGGTTCTTTTAACTTTTTAAGTTTTTTGTTAAATGCTCTTACTTAGATCTATAAGAAGTTGACAAACGCATTTTGACAAAAAGTATATAGGCAATTACATAACCATACTTTCTAGTTTTTACAATTTTTTATTTTATTTCTCTGTTTTTAGAAACTATAAAAGGTATCCTTTGAATTAAAAAAATTGTTTCAATTTTATCCCTTATAGACTTTTTAGACAGAAAAAAATAAAGATGAGATAAATATACCCTTAATTGGATTGAATTGGTTTATGAAATATATTTTTCTTCTTAAGCAATTTTCTTAAAATTCAAAATATCATAAAACTTAAAATTATTTTTTTTAATTTGATGTTTTGTTTAAGGATTTTTCATGTTTTTAATATATAAAATACTTTTAATAGCTATTTAGACTTATGTTGTTTTGCTCAATTTTTCTATTCTTAGGGACCAAATTAAAATAAGTTTTTAAAATTCAAATGATACTTTTGTAGTTTTTAAAAAAGAGAGACAAGTTGAGAAATAGTTAAAACTAAGAGGTATAATTATGTAATCAACCCAAAGTATATACATTATTTGTTTTGTATTTACATTAATAAATGAAAGCTTATTATGTTTTATGTTAAGTGATGGGTTTTGCATTACAAATATAGAGGGTGTTTGAATGGAGATGTTTGAAATTAGAGATTGATAATTATACACTATATTGGTTAATGTTTCTTAGTATTTTTATTGTATTGGTGTCTATTATGCTTTATTTGTTAGTTTATGATTTAATGTATTTAATTTGAATTTGTGTTTCATAGCCTTTATTTTTATGTTGGTTTTAACTTATTGATATAATTTTAGATCTTTATAAGACTAATATCTTATGAATTTTAGCTTGATAATTCATTTTGCGTTAAATAGTATTGATTTTTGTCTTTTTAATATTGTTCAACTTGACCAACCTACCAAACTCTCCCAAGCTTTAATTGGGTGAGTTGATTTTGAACTTTTGAGTTAATTAGGTTGGTTGAGATTTAAGCCCACCTAACTCACCCGATATTCACCCTTAGCTATGCAATAGTGCAACAAAGGTCTAATTGTACTATATGTGAGGATTGGGCTCGTGTGCACTACCCAAGTCTCCCTACTTGCAGTGCCCCAAGTCCAGCAGGCGAGTTCCTTATAGCCATTTATTGGCTGCATGGTTGCACAATTCGCGGTATTGCAATGGTTGGGCAAATTCTTTTCCCACCTTCTACTACTGCTTGTGACCCTTGTTGTTTATTGATAGGGTGTTTGGCATATTGATTCAAACCAGAATAGTATAAAGCTCTTTTATGTTAAAGCATAAAGTAAACAACAACAATATAAAGCTACATATACTACAATATTTAAACTAAAAGTTTTTGTTCAAACTAATATGTAAGACACTTTAAGATATGAATAATAGGAGAAGTCAAAACAAGATATAGAAAAAATAATTTAAAAAAAAAAAAAACAAAGAGACTTCCGATGTGATTTAAAAGTTTTATGACTAAAATTGCCCACGGCAAGATTCTTTTCCTGGCAAAATCAATCCAATACTTATTTTAGTGGCAAGGTTTTTTTTTTTTTTTTTTTTTTTTTTTTGAATGGTTAGTGGCAGGTTTTACCGAGTACAAGTACTCTAGATATGTACTTGTATATAACCACAGCGATTGACAAATGTAAAAATGTTGTCCGAATAATAAAAGTGATTTATACGCAGGGGTCCTCGCTGAACCACACAATAGCTTCCTTTCTTCTTTAGACAGTATTAGTGGGTGATTAGTTTACTTTAATTTTAGACACTAGTGGGTAATTTCTTTTTGAGAATGACGTTAGTGGGTAATTTAATTACTCCCCCATAAAGTTAATAACTTATGAAGAACTATAATTTATCCTAAAAAAATTGAAGAATTATTCGTAAAAAAACTTGGGCTGAAAAATGAGAAAATTACACCATATGTCGCACTTTTAAATTTTATTTTACCACAAATAAACACCGATCATATTTGTAAAAAAAAATAAATCTTAAAAAAGGATATTTTTAAAAGGTCCTTGCTCAAGCAAAAACCTATTTATGTTTAGGCCCAAAACAAGACTGAACCGCGAGAAAGAGGAAGTCGCCTAAATGCAGCGGCGCCACCCCGCCATTCAAGCTGCTCCAAACACCAATTTTTTTTTTTTTTTTTTTTTCGAATGTTTAGATTTTAACTCCCACACTTCCACGTACAACGTAATACGTAGTAATTTGCTTTCCGAATATAAACCAAAATAATCCTTCTCTTTTATTTTCCTTTTCAAATTTTTGTTTAAATCCCTTTTATTTACGTACTTAACCGAAGAGATTGAAAACTATTCTTCCCCTTTTTTTTTTTTTTTTTTTTTTTAACTTCCTTCTTTTCCTTCTTTTCCGTTTTCCCTCTGTGGGCGATCAAAGCCCCTTTTTTACTCGTTTCCGTTTCTCTCTGGTCCTTCCCGGAGATCTGCTCACTATTTTCCTGCTTATTTTCCCGAGAAAATCCCGAAGCTTACATAGTAAGTTGATTTCGTTTTTCAAACAACAAATCTAGCTTCTTTTCTCTTCGTTGCAGAAATTATGAAGAGAATGAGGGACGACGTGTTCGTCGGCAGTCAATTGAAACGCCCTTTCTCGTAAGTCTCTCCGTTCACATCTTCGAAAAATTGTATGTTTTGTTATTTTGTTTGGTTTGATTATGTTGTTGATCGTGTTCTCTTTTGCGTTTAGAGGCCTATCTCCTGGGAATTTTACCTGTTTGTTTGTTTGCATTTTTAAGCCGATGAGTTATGATAAATGTGTAATCTAAATTGGGTAAGGAACGTTGGTTGAAATAGATGAAACCTTGGATCTTTTCTTGTTTATTTAGGGGTGAAAAGTGGAATCTGAGATTAATTCTATGTTATAGCTGGAATCTGAAGAGCATATGTGTTAATAGAGAAAGTTTGTGTGTATAGATTAACCGTGGCTTTAATAGTGATATTCTGTTAATTTTTAGTTTTATTTGTTTGATGTTTAATGAGTTTATTATCAATTTTGGGGTGCAAAGCCACGGGCAGTCCTCCGTCCCGGGGCCAGGAGGAGAAGGCGGAGGAGGAGGGGGAGGAGGCGCTGGAGGAGTTGGTTCTCAGAAACTAACAACTAGTGATGCCTTGACCTATCTCAAAGAAGTGAAGGACATGTTTAAAGACCAAAAGGAGGAATATGACATGTTTCTTGAGGTCATGAGAGATTTCAAGGCTGAGAGGTTTGCTTCTGCGTGCCTGTCGAGCTCTTTTTCGTGATGAATGGTTTGTAGTTGCGTTTAGTAGCCAATTGATCCACGGCTGTGTTTTTGTCTATTCCAGAACTGATACTGCAGGTGTTATTGCGAGAGTGAAGGATTTATTCAAAGGCCATACCAATCTAATTTTGGGATTTAACACCTTCTTGCCTAAAGGTTATGAGATAACCATTGACGAGGATGAGCTTCCACAGAAAAAGATAGTAGAATTTGAGGAAGCTGTTAGTTTTGTGAACAAGATAAAAGTTACCATACTCTACAATTTGAGATTTGAATTAAACAAAAAAAAACGAAATTCCAAGTTGCAGTCTTGTTCCTAGTTGTTTAATAGGTGAATCCATATCTTGCAGAAACGATTTCAAAGTGATGAACATGCGTATAAGTCATTTCTAGACATATTGAATATGTATAGAAAGGAACACAAGGACATAAAGGCGGTCTATGATGAGGTAAGAAAATTTAACTTTTTGTTATTTTGCTTACATAATATAATAGGTAGCCCTTTTTTGTTCTTCCTATCATTGTTATCTATTCGTTTAAAGTGGCCAATTTATGTTTTCAGGTTGCAAATTTATTTCATAAACATCCAGATTTGCTTGATGAATTCACAAGATTTTTACCTGATTCTAGTGCTACACCTTCAACACAACACATTCCTTATGGCCGAAATTCACTTCCGTGCTTCAATGAGTGGAGCTCTGTTACTCCCAAAATTCATATGGACAAAGTTATTACATTATGTTCAATGTTTTGTGATTGGAAGTTAATGGATTCTTGATGGGAAATGAATTTTATTCTCAACAGCATTGTCGACAAGATGGGATTATTGCCTACAGTGCAGACCGTGATCGTAGTGTTGATCGTCCTGACCTGGACAATGACAAAGCCATGAAAATGAGTGAGGAGCAAAGAAAGCACATGGAAAAGGAGAGGAGAAATTGTGATCATGATGATAGAGAACGTGAGAACAATAACAATAGGGACTTCAACTTCCAACTAATTCCTGACAAAAAGAAATCTGTCAGAAAGGTTGAAGGATTTGGAGGGAATGCTAATAATGATGGGAAAGATACCTTGAAGAATGAGTTTGTTCATATCCCTTTTAATACAAGCTGATATGAATTGATATAACTAGCCCAAGAAAAGTATAAGTTAAAATCTAGTGTATTTTCATAAAATCAATAATATAACGTTTTTCAAATGTATGCTATCTCATGATATTTGATCTAAGGGAGTCAGATCCCTATTTTTCATGAGCTAATTTAGAATTTCTCCTTAAATCTTGAATGTCTCTGACTCTCTGGTGACAATAGATTGTAATGTGGAAAAACTACCATGGAATATTCATTTGTTTTGCCGGCCAACAGGTTGCCCATTTCTTTTTCCTTACTATTTTTTTTGGTCGAGATAAGTTATTTTTTTGTTCCCTTGATTTCCATGTCGGGCATATACAGCCAGGGATTCATTTTTTTTTTGTGAAAAAGTTGAAGAGAGGTTATACAGTCAGGATGACTACCAAGCTTTCTTGAAGTGTCTTCATATTTATAGCAATGGAATAATTAAAAGGAATGATTTAAAAAATTTGGTACGTGTTATACCATCTCTAGCAATTATCCTAACTTAGAAATCGTCCGTTATCTTCCTTCACATCCATGCTACTACTATCAAACAAATAAAAATGACCACCACCTAATTTAGCAAAAGAACTCCAATGCAGACATGGAAAAATGTAGATGTTTATAGTTGATGTCATTTTTGAGAAAGCAGTTTGAATATTTACTTTTTTATCTTTTGGGTCTCTTTCTCTGCTGCTTCAGGTGACTGATTTATTGGGAAAGTTTCCAGACCTTACGGTGGAGTTTACTGATTTCTTAGAACGTTGTGAGAATATTGGTAACTTCGTAACATTAGCTAGATTTTTTTTTTTTCACTCTTGGTTCATATCTATTAGGTTGTTTCTAACTGTTCTATTTTTGCAGATGGATTTCTTGCGGGTTTTACGAGTTAAAGTATGTGTGTGTGTGTGTGTGTATTCTTTGTAATTTTTTTTAAATAAAATCTTCGTAGTATATTACGTGGAATAGCAATTCATTTTTATGCGCTGACAATTCAGATGCTTCATGATTCCTCTAGGAATCTTAAGTTTTCTTTTGTAATTTGTGAACTCAAATGGCGCTAATGTCTTGATGCAGAATCGATTTCCAGTGGCAGTCACTCAACCAGACCGGTGAAGGTAGAGGATAAAGAAAAAGAGCAAAAGCGCGATGTGGAAGGAAGCAAAGAAAAAGAAAGAAGCAGGGAGAAGTATATGGGAAAATCCATTCAGGAGCTTGACCTTTCTAGTTGCAAACGGTGTACTCCAATTTATCGCCTTCTGCCAGATGACGTATGCAACTTTAAATGCAGTCCTTTACATGTAGTCTGCAGATCTAGGATTTTGAATGAAGTGTAACTTGTTGGCACTTGTCAGTTTTCAGTATCCAATGCCTTCAGCAAGCCAGAGATCAGGGCTCGACACTCAAGTTTTGAACGACCACTGGGTATCTATGACTACAGGAAGTGAGGACTATTCCTTTAAACATATGCACAGAAATCAATACGAGGAAAGTTTTTCAGATGTGAAGATGCTAGGTAAAAATCAAAAAATAGTTTTGCTGTTCTCCTCTATGATATGGTTTTTTACAATGGCGTATATCTTTGAAAATACGAATGTAAATGAGAACACTCGGTAATATGAGACTTTAATAATGATATAGTACTGAACGGGTCAGGAACACTGTTCGGAATGATATGTTAGGGCATGCTGCCATATTTAGAGATCGGATCGTGCAGAGAGCGAACTTGGGGTAGGTCCCGAAACCCAGCTGGGCTACTACAGTGGTGATTTTAATGGCTTTGCTCAGGATAAAATGATAAGATTAGTTTCATATGAATGTTAGACCAAAAAGGTGAGCATGAGATTTAAGAAGCTTATTTACTGTGTTTTATAATCTTTGAACTAATGAAAGATTTATATATCAGAGTTTGTGTTTTAAAGCTTAAGTCCTATTGAGCTTTCCGCTTATAGTTTTTACTTGTTTTAAAATTTCCCCCCCTCTAGGAGGTTCTCAGCATAATGTCGACCGGGACGCTACTGACCGAACACGTGGACCGTAAGAGTTTTAATTAAGTTATTTGCTTATTTAATTGAGGCATGTATTATTTAATCGATCTTTATGTGGATTGGACTGTGGTTGTATTTTATTTTGTCGATACTATGTGTATACACAAGTGTGGATCCGGTATGGCCCGACTCGTTCTTATTAGTTTTATTATTTTGAGCTACTTTAACTTAAGGTAATTATCTAAAAGTTTTAAATTTACCGTGTTTTTGTAAATAACACCATTAATTAATTGACGAGTTTAGCTAAACTTTGTTTAATCAATTTAATTAACCCACGACGTCATCACCAGGATTGGGATTCGTGACACACATGCATACATACATATATATATGTATGTATATATATATGTAATCTCTGTTCCTAACATAGTTTTGATGGATATCAGAATACAGTGATGCAGTTATACTTGGCTTGTGTTTCATTTGTGGCTTGTTTTCTAGGTAATTAATAAATCCATTCTTGGTGTCGTCCCACCATCTTTTGCTTATACATATTCATAATTTGTTCATTATATTGATGAGATTTTTTTTTTTTTAATCTGTGGTTATTTGTGAGGAAATTTTAGAAGGATATTGTTGGAGGAGAACGGGTGAGAGACAGGCTTCAAGGACGAGAGCCAAACATTTGGAAGCAATATTGCGAAAGGACCTAAGTTACGTTGACTTGAATGCAATGAGCACATCGGAGGTTGTAACAAGCATCTCCAATGATAGTCACGTCATTCAAGAGGCGATTAGTGAACAGGTTAATGTTTTGTTTGGTTTACCGGTTCGAAATGGTTTTACTACAATATTTTCTTTTATAGAACTTAAATTTCTACAGTATTTTTCTTACATAAATTAATTTTCATACAAATCGGCTTCTCTTATTAATAATAATAATTGAATAAAGGTATGGGCAAAGCCATTTACAAACGAGGGTTTACGGCCGTCCCACCTGAATTTTTTTCCTTTTAACTCTATATATGAAATTCAATAAAATTTGAATTTTGTCTCTTTTAAAACTCTACGTCTTTTTGTTTAACCCACCTAACTAGTTCAATCACCCCTCCATGCCTTTACTAATTGTTCTGCCTTTGCTTTGGTCCCAGACTTTGTGAGCAAAGTCTCCTCGTGCATAGAGGGTTGCATAGTAGCATTCATGATGTTGTGGCAATTGACCATGACAGCACTACTCATGGGATTGCTTCTAGTAATTCCTGCCTGGTTGTGTGGAAGATCTCTGATGGACTTAGCCGGGAAGATCTGGACAGAATACAATACGGCAGGTGCTATACCGGAGCAGGCAATATCCTCCATCAGAACAGTTTATGCCTTTGGCGGAGTAAAAAAGAATTGCGGCAGACTTTGCTGCAGCTTTGAACAAGTCTATTAAATTAGGGCTGAGGCAGGGTTTAATCAGAGGCTTGGCTGCTGGAAGCAACGCATTTGTATATGCCACTTGGGCTTTCATGGCTTATTATGGTAGCAGATTGGTCATGTACCATGGAGCCCAAGGAGGAACTATTTATGCCACAGGCTTGGCTATCACCACTGGTGGACTGTAAGTTTTTACTTCAACTTTTTACATCTGTTTCACTCACTTTTTTTAAAGTTTTGATAGCTTAATAGTGAGAATGCCAACTTGTCTGTTCTTCTTTTCTTTGTTTTTTTTTTTTTTTTTGTTCTTTTAACAAAATATATTGGCAGGGGCCCAATGGGCCCTTAGGAGAATTCATCGGAGGGGAATTTTCATAAATATGTAATGTTTTAAGGTTTACTTTTTACAGATGTTGCACATGTTCATTTGTCATACAGCTTCACATATAATATGAATAATAGTGCAACAAGCTTTTTTAAGTGTGGCATAAATAAATACAACTTTTAAAAGTGTGACATAACATGTAATTTTGTCTTCAGCCCATGCCCCCTAAAGCCCAAATATTCTTTTAAGAATTTGCTCAAAACTCAAATTCTTGAGAAATTTATCCCTTATTTGTTCGCCTTAATTTGTTCATTACAACATTTATATAAATTTTATTAAATATTATTTTGAGTATATATTTTTCAAATTTAAAATATCAAATAAATCCAGATTCTAATTTTTCAATATGAATTCATAATTTTTTGGAGTCTAAAACCTCTAAAAATTTTTGTTCAATTCACGCCCCTAGAAAAAAAATTCCCTGGCTCTGCCCCTGGATATTGGTCTATAGAATAATGTTATTTGACTATACTTGTAAGGTTTAATATTGTTCAACATATTGTTTATCAACGTAGTAATTTAGATGTTGCGTTTATTCGTTATCCAGAATACTATTTTTCCACCTCATGTTCTGTTTTACATGTCGTGTTTGTTTTTATCCAAAGAAAAACCGCTTCCCTACTTGGCCATTAAATTTGTAGACCATAAATCTCATGTCATGTTTGTTTATTATTCTTAATATTTTTAGTAGCTTAGTCATTAGTTTGTTGACGCATAATTATGGAAATTAATGTAGTACTGCCTATATTCTAATAGCCATAAAAATGATGCCTCAATATGTTTCAACTATTTTCCTTTTCGTTTAAGACGTTACAATTACATCCTAAATACTATGTTCCTTGTCTCATACTTGGCCATTCTATCATAAAACAGTAAACAACTTAACGTTAACCATGAGCCACTATATTTAGTTAATGGAGGTTATCTTGAACAAATCATGACTAAATAAATTTCAATTTGAAAAAAAAAATGAAGGAAAAGGAGGGAAAAAAGGTATGTTTTCGCTATACACGAGCTCATTAGCTAGTGAAGTATGTGAGGCTGAACTTTTTTTAAATACATCTTAAAACATATTTTTTAAAACATGCATCATTAATCAGTAATGTGAGGTTAATTCAGTTGATTTCTTTGACTTTTAATTATTTTGTGACAAAAGCGTTAAACATAGGACAAGAGCATAGTTTATAGTACAAATTGTAACATTTTGAAGTTTGGGGAATAAATTTGAGATAAAGAACATGGTTGGCCGAAATTGAAAATAGCCATAATTTAGTAAGATTTTCTTTTTACTAAATTACTAATGTGAGGAGTAGTTGCAAAATATTGACGGGATGGATGATGACCCAAAAGGAAGTTTGTCAAAATGACTATCCCACAAAAACAAATTAGTAAACTACTATTTCTATATTTATATGGAGCGACTTTCTAGTCTGTTGCACATAAAAAAGGGTCGTGTTGAGTGAGTCTGATGTCAGTTTTGTAAATTAAATTTTTTTTGAGTCATTTTACATAAAAATTTCTATTAAAATCATTTGTAAAAGAGCTCATTCATAAGATGCTTTTTTTTTTTAATTTTTAAATTCAAGAGAAAGCTTCAACCTACATGGTAAATAATACATTTTAAAGAGTAAAAATGTCTTTTCTTAAACATTTCGGACTAGTTTCGTATATGAGTGTCTAATATTACTATTATTTCTGCAAATTACACAAATATATATACACACACACACATATATATATGTATATACATGCACATGTATGTAGACACACATCCATAAATATGCCAACTCTTTTAACAAAAGTATTTCTGCTCCTTGGTGAACAGAACATTTGGCGCTGCTTTATCCAATTTGAGTGACATAGCTGAAGCATGTTCTGCTGGCAAGCGTATAATGGAGATGATAAGACATACTCCCAAAATCTACCTAGAGAACATGAAGGGCGTAATTTTAGAAAATGTTTCTGGTGAAATTGAATTCAAGCATGTAAATTTTGCGTATCCGTCAAGACCTGAAAATGTAGTTTTCAAAAAATTTTGCCTAACCATCCCAGCGAGAAAGACCATCGCCGTAGTTGGGGCTAGTGGCTCAGGGAAATCAACAACAATATCATTACTGCAAAGATTCTGCGACCCACTTGAAGGGGAGATTCTTCTAGATGGAGTCGCCTGAACACGTTGCAGCTCAAGTGGCAAAGATCACAAATGTCATTAGTGAGCCAGTAGCCATCGCTCTTCTCAACATCCATCAAGGAGATTATACTTTTTGGGAAGCAAGATGCCACAATGGAGGACATTCTTAAGGTTTCTAACGCTTGCGATGCTCATGAGTTCATCTCTCAACTACTGCAAGCATATGATACGCAGGTTAGTACTAATCCTTGATGTAGTTTTAAGTTTGATCACAAACTATCCTTGATTGAAACCTGTACTTTAATAATCAGGTGTGTGAAAATATAAACAGGTTGGTGAGAGGGGAATTAAATAGTCAGGAGGACAAAAACAAAAAACAGCAATTGCCCGAGCAATAATAAGGGAACCTCGAATCCTCCTCCTCGACAAGGCAACCAGTGCATTGGACTCCGAATCAGAAAGAGTCGTCCAAGAATCTATAGACAAGATAGTTATAGGCAAAACAACCATTATCATCTCACATCGCCTATCTACTATAAAAAATGTTGACCTTATTGTTGTAATGGAAAACGGCCGAGTCAAGGAAATAGGGTCACACAATGAGCTAATGATGAAAAAAAATGGTTTGTACTACTTACTTGTTTGTCTCCAACAAATCGAGAAAGAGAAAATCCTAGAAGAGTTCAATTGTCTATCCTCTACCTCATCAATTGAGGATTACAAGAAGACCAAGATTGATTTTCCCTCGGATGTGAGTAATTCGTACCCTAGGACCTAGTCATCCTTCCGTAGTTGTAATTGACGACGATTCAAAAGATCTAAATAATCAAAGGTTGTTATTTTGGAGATTATTAAGTTTGAATAAGCCCGAGTGGAAGCAAGCAATTGTGGGGTGTTTTAGCGCAATTGCTTCGGGTGCAATAATGCCTTTGTATGCAATTGTGATAGGGAATACCACATCAGTGTATTTTTTGGCGGATCACGATGGGATGAAGAAGCAGAATAGGATTTTAGCATTTTTCTTTCTTGGATTGTAGGTTATCACGTTATGCGTCAAGATAAGCCAGTCTTATAGTTTTGCATACAGTGGAGAGTACTTGACAAAGAGCATTAGAGAAAGGATGCTTTCAAAGATACTTTTGAAGCTGGATGGTTTGACCGAGATGGCAATTCTAGTAGTGTCATTTGCTTAAGACTTTCCAAAGATGCCAACACGGTAAACATATAATACATTTTTATACATACATATTACCATTTTTCTTTTTAGTTAGCATGTATTTCAAGCCATAATTTATTAGATATACATGCACAAACGTATAATAAGCATACATACATGCACGTGCATTTTCATAAGTGCAACAAGTTATCAAGAAACTACACATGCAAAGGAGAAATTCGAATATTACACAAAGGCACAAGTAATTAATACATCTGTTTGATTGTTATTTTGTAGGTGAGATTTTTAATGGTGATAAATTGTCTCTTCTTATACAAGCAATCACAGGAGTAATTATAGCATGGATAATAGGGTTGGTCATTGCATGGAGACTTGCCATTGTCTTAATATTTGTCCAACCCCTTCTTGTTGCATGCTCCTACAGCGAGAGTGTCTTGCTAAAAAACATGTCTAGAAAGGCATTTTAAGCCCAAGATGAGAGCACCAAACTTGCTTCTGAAGCTGTGTTCAACTTTCGAACTGTTCCCGCATTTTCTTCTCAAAGTCGAATCCTCAAACTGTTGGAAAAGGCTCAAGAAGGCGCACACAGACAGAGCATCCGCCAATCATGGTTTGCAGGTATCATACTTGGTTTTTCCGTTGGCATCAAGATTTGTACATTTTGCTTAAACTATTGGTATGGTGGCAAACTTGTCTTTGAAGGCTACATCAGCCCAAGAGCAGTATTCCAAACTGTTCTTGTGATAGTCTTCACAAGTCGAATCATTGCAGATGCTGGAAATTTGACCACTATCATTTTCAAGAGTCAAGAAGTTATTCGGTTTATATTTTTAATATTTGACAGAAAGACTAATTGATCCTGAAACCCTAGAAAGTTGTCAACTTGAAAAGATAACGGGCCGAATCGAACTTCATGATGTTCATTTTGCGTATCCAACTAGGCCGAATGTAATGATTTTTTGTGGCTTCTCAATCCATTTTGAAGCCGGAAAGTCGATAGCTTTTGTGGGAAAAAGTGGGTCAGGTAAATCAACAATAATTGGCCTAATCCAAAGGTTCTATGACCCACTCAAAGGCGTAGTCAAGATCGACGGTCGAGACATAAGGTCCTACCGGCTTAAGTCATTGAGAAAACACATTGCACTTGTCAACCAAGAGCCAACTTCATTTGCTGGCACTATGAGAGAAAACATTACATATGGATTGTCAAATGACATAAATGAAGCAGAGATCATCGAGGCTGCTGGGGCAGCCAATGCTCATGATTTCATTGCAAGGCAAAGGGATGGGTCTGACACATTTTGCGGGGACAAAGGATTGCAACTCTCCGGTGGCCAAAAACAACAAATTGCAATTGCACGCGCCATGCTCAGAAGCTTGACAATCTTCTTGTTGGACGAGGCGGCAAGTGCGCTTGATAGTCTCTCGGAAAAGTCTGTGCATAAGGCTTTAGAGTACATGATGATAGGGAGAACTAGTACCGTTGTGGCACACAGATTGTCTACCATTCAAAACTGTGATGAGATTGTAGTTTGGGATAAAGGGTAGGTGGTAGAAACTAGAAAGAGGGATTCATTCAACTTTGATGGCCAAGGGCCCCACACGAGCTTACTACTCGTTTGTTAGCCTCCAAAATATGGAGATGTTGAAAGAGTGACGCCACTTAAAACAGCCAAAAAAAAAAAAAAGTTGTATGAGTACAAAATAAGCTTTATTCAATCACTTTGTTGGCCCAAATGGTAATGCATACATGTATTTAGCATGTAAATCAGGTGGCGTACTTCTTTTTTACCATTGTGTTTTTTTTTTTTCCTCCTTTTCCTTTTGATCCATACAATTTCTTTTAACTAAAAGTTAAAATATCGTTAGATATAAAATATATCTGTCTAATCTTAACCTAAAATACTTAAGAACAATAGTGTTTTTATATCATGGAAAGTGATATATATTAAACTTTCTTATAATAACGATGAAAGCAGAAAATAGTTCCACAGAAGTTTTATGTCCCAAATTGATCCTGTTTTAGTTTCTGTTTCTGTCCGATTCTAGCAAGAACCATGAGACGATATTATTTTGCGACTGAAAGAAAAGTCATTACGGTTAAGCTGTATGTTGAATAAACTAGAGGTTTATACCTATACAAAAGTTTGGACATATCGATCCGTGGGAGCAAAAAAAATCATTTCATTATATAAAAGAAATTACAAAAAATATAATTGGGAACTTAGTTGAAAGTAAGAAGTTAGAACTAAAATATTATAGTATGTAAGAGCCCTATTATAGTATTCTTTTACTTTACACTATAATATGTGCGAGCTTTTATAAACATGTTGGCCCAACTCATTGATGTGATTGAAAAAAAAAATAGAAATGCTTTATTTCAGCACAAGTTTTTTGGGTCTTTTTATTAAATTAATTAATTTATAAAAGTATCAAAAAGTAGCGTAAGAAAACTTAATAGCTTTTAAGGACATTATGCCCCTGTTTGGTAATTGCGGTTCCCACTATAATCTCAGTTATGAACAGTAAAAAGTTCTCACATGCTACAGTAACAATAAAAAAATTGGCTACAGTAAAAAGTTCTCACATGTTACAGTAAAAGTGGTTCCCACCACTCTTCCAAACACCCACATAATGATGTTCTAAAAAGCTTTTAAGTTCATTATAATGATGTTCTTTAGATTTGCTAAGTAAAAACAAGCTCCTTCAGTTTCTTGGTTCCATTCCAAATTCTAAGAATAATTGAAGTTGCGAACAACCTATATTATACGTATCTACTCATCTAATCAAAATATAGTTAAAGGGCTCGAATCACCAAGCTTGAAAGACAAAATAGAAGTAGTTGATTATACGTAATCAACGTTTGAATATTAGTAATCAGGCAAAGAAACTTGAATATAATTACCCAAAAAAAAGACTAATACTTAATCTGGAGTTTCTTTTGTTAATTTAGGGTTGTCCCTTTTTTGACCCATTTTCTTTTTTATTTTTAAGCAGAGGTGTTTGTTTTTCATAATTCTTCTTTTTCAGGTCACGTCATTAAATAAATTCAAAGTTAAAGTATGAAAAATTCAGCTAAAATTAAAGCAACAAATTCTTAAACAACGTGACATAATATGTATGGATTAACATTATTTTGGAGACTAATATCCTTACTTTTTTAATGCGGAAAATCTAGCCTATCAAAAAAAAAAAAAAAAAAGAAAGAAAAAAAAAGTTATACACAACATGCTTGCGAGATTCTTCTTCTTCTTCTTCTTCTTCTTCTTCTTCTTCTTTTTCCTTCTTTGATATTAATGTCTAAAGGTGCTTCGAAAAAACTCCCAGTCGCATAAATCTCTTTCCCGTTAAATATATAGATCACTGAGGTGTAATTCCTTTCTTTTTAATGATAGTGATTATCTCCAACTAATTATAGCATGTCCATTATATATAAGATCGCTAATCGTATTAATTAAGTGCAATCGAATTAATGAATATTTTCTTTGAAACAGATAATTAAATTAAAAAGTTTTAGAAATTATTAAATAAATTATTCCATTTTTCTAAAGAAAATAAATAAATTACTTTATTCTATATATTTCCAACCTTTAGTTCAGATGGGTCTCCCATTTACAATATATATGTATGTATATATGTATCTATGTATGTATGTATATATATATATACACATATATGTATGTATGCATGTATGTTAATAAATTTAAAAGGGTTATTTTTATTTTTGTTTCTTATATTTTTAGGTTATCAAAAAATCATACTTATATTTTAAACTTTAACACATTTATACCTTTACATTTTAAATTATGTGAAATTGTAACCGTTTTTAAGGTCAAAATTTGATTTGTATCTGTATAAAATACTTGGTGGTCCATCATATTTTGAAAATTTTAACTTTTTATGATATATATCTATATGTTTCAATTATTCTTTTAATGGTATTTAGGTCCTTTTATGGCCAAAATTAACTATTGACTAAGAAATTGTAAGAAAATGCATATAGATTTAAAATTTGAAAGTATAAATATGATAAAATTTAAAATACAAGGTATATAGTTTTGATAAACTCAAAAGACAAAGTATAAAAATGAAAATAACCCAATTTAAAATGACTTAAAATGAAAATAACCCAATTTAAAATGACTTACTATTTGACCAGATAACCAATGTAATTTATATGTGACATAAGAGCATTTATGATGCAATGTCAAGTTAGCATGTTAATGTCAAATTAATTTCAATATTTGAGTGTAGGAAATTACGAGCCATTGATTATTTAATTATCTTATGATATTTTAATAATTACATTGATAAGATTTTTAGTTCTAAATTTAGTAAACACTAATAAGAAATATGAATCAATGACCCATCTAATAACAGGTAAACATTAAAATAAAAATCAATAACCCAAGTTCTTGTTCTTATTTTTCTTTTTTAATCTCAATACAATTTTAATTATATTATTTTATGATTTATAAGATATTTGAGAGAAGAGTTCAAATCAACAGTTAAAATTATTTTTTATTAAAAACATTAATGTAGTTATTGATAGTTTTATACCGTAACTGCTTTTTGCTTTGCACTGTAGTTGCTTAAAGCTTTGTCTTGTAGAAAGTTTCAATCCAAAAAGTTCAAACCAATGTACTAAACAGAAAGTAAGTAAATGTCCTCATAACTCTAGATGCCCAAAGAGTTATTATCCCGAATCTATTAATTGATTTGGGTTACTTATTTATTGATCTAAAGCTCCCAAAGGATTGGTTTTTAGAAAAATCCAATGACTTTATCTTTGGATTGATTAATTGTGTTTGTGTACTTAAACACAATCAAGTGTCTTGTCAAAATAGTCGATGCCATTGGTTGTAAAATCTCGAAAATAATGTTTATGTAATGTGGACATCAACACAAAACACAACAACAATAAAACTCATTAGATAGTTGATTAGTCTCTCTCTCTCTCTTGCTCGCTCTCTCTCATAATTAGACCGAGGCTATTATGGAAGCAACTTATGAGTGGCTTTCCTACTTACCAAAACTTTAATTAGTTGGTTATAGCAGGAACCCAAAAAGATGCAGTGGAAATCCACCCGCAATAATTCTGATCATATCCCCTGATGTTCTTTCAAAGTGGTTGGAACTGCATTGGCCAAAATTTCAACGAATATCAAACATCAAGCAACTTCTTTTTTTGGATACTGGAAAACGACTAAAAAACTCATGGATTACTATGTTGAATTTCTCTGAGCTTTTTGAGTTAGAAACCTGGTCACAAAAAAAGAACTAATCAAATTGCATCCTAACTTCATGGTTCTAAGGCATATATACCTTTTATCTTCTTGACCATAAAAAAGTTTGTGAGTTTTGTAGCTACGTATGCAGCTTATTCCGACAATTCCATGCGTCAAAATGACTTGATCTCATCAGCTACACTGCTCAGCTGAAAGAAAGAGAAAGGAATCAAAATGGGAAGGACTAGTTGGTAACAGTGGTACGCCTTGCTTTTGTTGTTTCTGCAGCCAACTGTTGGTAGTGGTATACTGGTGGTGGTACAACAGGTACAACCGAAAAAAACAAAGAAAGAGAGAGAGAGTTTTTTTTTTTGGGAAAATTTTAAGCTGACGTTCAAATAATAATATTATTGTTGTAATTATATATAAATATTTTTATCATTAAATTTATTTTTTTATACGATATAATATTCAGAAACACAAGTGATATATAGTTTCTTTTTACGAATAATGTCCTTTAAATACACAGAGAATAATGCCGAGTTCTAATTATGAGAAAAGATTTGGGGCTCAAAGATGAAGACTTTGTTTTTTCAAAATCCTTTATTTAATTTTTTTTTTAAAAAAAGCAAGGCTATGGGGTGGGAGCAATATTATTAGATATGGTCTTCAGTACAAAGTCTAGTCATGTCTCTTTCTTTGGGTAGCACATAGTGAAGCAACTCCAATTTGGCACTTAAATCAAATTACATTGAACCCTCTCCTTCACTCATTTTTTCTATCTAATCAGATATATATATATATATATATATATATATATATATATATGCTTGTTTTCTTTCTGCATTTTACTGATCAGGCGAGGCAGGGTCCACAAGTTCTTAACATAGATGCTGGCACTTTTTATATCTTATCGTTACCAAAAATAAATTGCCCGTTACGTACATATTGATTTAGGCTTATATGTATAGATTGAAAGAAAAAAGAAGTGTACTATATGTCCAACCATATTAACTTGGCAGGAGGATTGATGCCCTTGCATTTGCATGAAAAGTTCTTTCCCCATCAACCATCACGCAACTTTGATTCCCATTCCAGTACATTATTATCTAAATATAGTACTTAGTTATGATCCAATTTTGCAATTATTTTGTTAGGTATACATACTTTTGGCAAACTTTTTTACGTATATTTTTCTTTTCTTCGTACTTGCATGAGATCTTTTTTGCTGGTTCAATTACCACCGTTAGCGTATTTTAATGCAAACGTACTATATATATATATATATAGAGAGAGAGAGAGAGAGATCTTTTTCCCTGAAAAAGATTATATTCGAGCTGAACAATTAGAAGTGGAGCAGTACTTTAGCGATTGTTTGATATTACAAGTTCCTTGTTGCCCACATCAATACTTCATTTTTATCCTATAACTATAGGTTGATGCTTGATCAAGATTTATCCCTATGTAGGTAATTGCGTTTTCATTTCTGCCGGAATTGTATGCCATTTAGAGTTTGTTATGAAAATAATACGATAGAAACAAGAACAAAAAAGTATAAAGAATTTACGTAGAAACCTAAGACAGGAAAAAATCACAGACAGAGGAGAAAAAAATCACTACACTTGTGAAGATTACAATAGAGGCGTTAAGGAGGCTGAAAATTTGCTAATTATAAAACCCTAACGCAATACATCATATATATAGGTATAAATAAAACCCTATGGGCCTAAAAATTTAAACTAAACGGCCCAAAAACAATAGTCCATACCGTGGCAGTGGAGCCCCCACACCCCCGACGAGATCAGTGGTGGGCTATGGGATCGGACCTATCCCTCCGTTACCACCATAGATCTCATAAAAAATCTCACCTTTGTTTTTCATTACAATTGTCACACCGTGAACTTTTTGGGTTGGACTAAACTAAATTCGGGTCACCATACTCTAACAAAGTAAGGTTGGATTCTCACTCACAAAATCCAACGATTTATCGTGTTGAATTCTTGATCTGTACCAATTTAAAATTTGTTACGATAGCCTCACAATACTTTATGATCACAGTATTGACGCTCATGATGTGTAGTATTACTAAAACAACCACAATTCTTTTACGACACATGTGGAAGGAGAGAAGAGAGAGATGGAGGGTTCAAAAAATTAATAGGTACCAGAAATTGATCACATAGTTTTTGATTTTTGACGTCACTTAAGAATCTACCAACTAATGTCAATCGGTTAAATTCATTATAGATGCGTCAATTGGATTACACTTACACTCATATTCCAACGATCTCTTTCTCTCATCTTAATAAAGAGATTAGAGAAAATTTCATGTTATGTCATAATTTTAAAAGTTGTATTTATTTATGCCACACTTAAAAAAAATTATGTCACATTATCATTTATATTACATGATAAGCTATGCCACAAACAAACATCTAAGCATTTATAAATATATATATATATATATATATATCTTAAAAATGACATTTATAAAAATTTCTCCAAAGATTAAAGTAAATTGAGTTTCTAAAAAAAAAAAATTAGTGAAGTGTAATTGATCATATATAGCAGCATATATTCTACCATACAGCTAGAAAACATTGCTGATGTTCTAGGGAAAATGAAAAATAAAACATTGGTGGTATAGGGAGAGAGCCAAGTTCTTGCATGTTTTTCAAAAATGTGATCAACAAAAATGACATTAATTAAGAAGCATTTTATTCGTTCTATATAATAAATAAATTGACAAGCATGTCAATTATTGCGAGTAATATTGTTCGGAAGTTGCCTATTCAGTTAGCGCTAATATTTTTAGATGTGTTTGTTCTTGCAAGAGATTCTAAGCTAGCTAACAAAAGTTCAGGATATATATATATATATATATATATATATAGATATATTGCGGTATTCTATTATTTGAGTGCATGTACAAAACTGTTTGGATATTGTAAGGTCAGTCTAGGACAACCACAAGACGGTACTGTAGCTCGCGCACTCAGAATCATCATATATGAAGCTTTTTGCAAGCACTTTATATATATATATATATATATATATATATATATATTATTCAGCACAAAACTTGTGAGCCAAAAGTAATAGCCAAATTTATATACCTTTCAAGGCGTCAAACAAACATACTTTTTCCTACTTTTTGTGTGTAGACTATATAAATCTATCATCATAATATGAAATGAAACACGAATAAAACAATGAGACTGTGTCAATTAGTTAAATAATAAATATGGATTTTAAGGAGGAAAAAAAAGCAAAGAAAAAAGTTGCACAAAAGTAGCAAAGGTCAGTGTAAGACTTGAGTAATTTGATAGAATCTTTGCTTTTATTTATACTTCTTATTCGCCTATGTTGATTAAAACAGTTAAAAAGTTTGACGTTTCATTTAGGAAAGTATCAAAACTGGCACAATTTTATGTTATTTTAAATTATGGAAAGTAAAATGAGACAATTTTAATTCTTTATGATTAAAAATTAACCCATACTTTCAATAAGATGGGTTAAATTCTAGTTGCGGCTGTCTTTTGTTAAATTGTACAACATTGAACTAATAATGCATGATTTCATTTCTACTTCTTAAACTTTATTGAAAAAACGGTGGATTCTTTCTTCAATAAATATAAATACATGTGTGTGTGTCGAGCTCTTCGTACAATTGTATGTTCCTACCAAAACAAAACAAATATATATATATATATATAATTATGTACACTTTGCATATATATATATATATACACGTATATACGTGTTGAGGGTGAGCTCGGCGCCACCACCGAGGAGTCAAACTCCAAGTGGTCGGCCCAACAACTCGGCAAAGGTCCGTGAAGCTCATAACTGACCCCTATTGTGCTCGGTGCATTGTTCGAGGTGCTCCTCAGGGCTCTTCCATGCCTCACCTCCCCAGGGCGCCTCCTCGGACTAGGGCTGTACAAAAACCGCCCCGCACCTGCCAACCGCCCGCTCCCGCACCCGCCCATCTTGAAAAAAGCGAGTTTTTGTTAACAACCCACTAGCGGGCTGGTTGAACCCGCCCACCAATATATTCGGTGGGCGGGTTTGGTTTTAAATTTTTGCGGGCTGGTTCAACCCGAACCCGCCTGCCTATATATTTAAAAAAAAAAAAAAACTTAAACCTATCTACTTATTTATTATTTTGTGAAGTGATTAAAATTCAAATCAAGTAAGTTAGTAGAGAAAGGCCTTGAAAAGAAAAAAAAAACACTTGACTTTGTTCATCATTTCATTTATAGCATTCTATTATTTTCGAACCTAGTGGATAGGCTTTAATTTTTATGGACTCTTGACTTTGTTTATCACTTCATCTGTAGTTGACGTTTTTTCTTTTTTGTTGCAATAAATGATTATGTTTTTTAATTTATACTTTTAAATATGGTCACTGTCTTTAGACATCAAACTTGCTTGTTGTTGAGAATGCTTTATGTATTATCATCTTATATTTTCTACAAATTTTCTTCACTTAAAAAAAAAAGTCCAAAAAATTACATTAGGCAATAGCATAGGTTTAAACCGCCTCAACCCGCCCACAACCACCCAAAACCAAACCGAAACCACCCGCCATGTGGTGGGCGGTTTGTGGGTTGATTAATCGCCAACCCGTCATCTCAAAAAACCGCACCGCACCCACCCAAAACCGTCAAACCGCCCGCTGTTCACCCCTACCTCGGACCCAACACCAGCTCGGGTCGGACCGTCGTCCTTCTTAAGTAGGTTGCTACTTGTCATCACTTGCCCACAAGTGGCAAATAACTCACCGTCGGATGCGAGCTCATCCACCAGCTGAGGGATGCAACACTTGTCACTTGCTATCTGACACGTCATGATGTGACACCTGAGTTGTGGGCAAAACCCATCTAACACCCAGTCCAAGTGATAATGTGACGACCCTACCTACGTGGCCGTCACTTGACTTAAAACGTGATCGTAAACTTAAACATACTTAATAATAAAGTACAAAATTTCAGGATAAATTTTTTTTTTAATTTCTTAGAATGGATTCTTACTATCGAATCCTTGGCATGAAACCTTAAAGGGAATAATGATTATTTCCCAAACTTAGTAACAATAATTTCTTAAAGAGAATGAATTCTCAACATACAACTTTAAAAGATGTAATAATCATCTCTTGAAACTTAATTTCGTAACTTAACAAAATACATAAATTTCTTAAACATGATAATAACGTAATAATAATAATTACGTTTTAACTTAATCATAATTTATAAATCATGATCTTTTACATAACTCATAACATTTATTTCTAGAAGCATAACTATAGTAATTTCCTCGAAACTTTTCTTTTTAAACATAAGGATAATTATTTAACAATTATTACTTTAAGGACATTTCTTAATTTAAGTAAAACTATTTTCAAAACAATTTTAAATTAAATATTAAAATAAAATCCTATTTAAATGCTCTCTGAAACTTTCTTAACAATTATTTATATATTTTACTTGTAATTTAACATCTTAAAAATAACATATTATTTTCTTAAAAGTAAACCTTTTTAAACTAAACAAAACAAACTTCTTACAGCTTAAACTCTCAAGTTTAAGATACCAATTTACTAAGGCTTTTCCTCTAA
>CAMOHE010051606.1:5385-64189 GCA_946598075.1 Artocarpus hirsutus
CACAATCAACAACTATTTCTCACTTTCTACAAAAAAACTTACAATTTGGACTGAGATTAAGGAGTGTGGAGGTGGAGAGAGACGGCGACGACTGATTCGAAAGGGTCTGTGTTTGTATTTGTAAAGTGTGTTTTTGGAATGTGTCTGAATGCCGAGGTTGGGAAGGGTTTTTAATTAAGCTACCACGACGGTCTTCGTTTTCACGGGCGTAACTTGCCGTGTATTTTTTTGCCCTTACCACGACGGTTTTTAGGAAACGGTCGTGAAATAAAGATCGTGTAATCAATATTTTCTTGTAGTGTCTTTCTGTATCTATCACTTCTTCGACCATCCAAAGAAATGGGCAAAGTCTATGATCAGACCCATTGAAGTCAAGATTTGAAACTTTAAAATTTTGAAAGTGCCTTCGCCAGTCCCTACAACTTACTGCCCTATCAAGTCTTTCTTGAATATTACGGCTTGACTCTTGACGATTATTCGAAGAAAAGATAGGACTTGAAAAACCCAAACCATGTAGAGAACAGTCATTCAAAACTTGACGGAATCTGTCCATACCATTGACACATTTATCTGATCCTCCTTTCTTCTCTCTGGTAGAGAAAATATTGTTAAAATCCCCTGCATAAAGCCACGGTATGGAATAGAGACTTTTTAACCTTCGTAAGAGCTCCCAAGAATGTCTTCATTCCGTCTTGTTCGGGTTATCGTAGAAACCAATGAAATGCCAGACTAAGCCATCGTTCATAGTGACAAAGGTATCAACATGGAATCTTAAGTAATTCATTATTTCAACCACCCAATCTTCCCTCCGTAAGATACTAAGGCCTCCACTTCGCCCAACAAAGTCAACATGCATTCCATATTGAAAACCCAACTGAGTCCGAATAGCTTCTGCCTTCACACCATGTAAACGAGTCTCCATGAGAAAAACCAGTTGGGATTTTCCCTACGAATAACGTCCGGTAGGTTGTCGAATACACGAGGGTTCTCCAACCCCCGTACATTCCAGCATAGTAGATTCATAATGTCCGGCGAGGTTGCTACACAACCTTCGCTGCTAAATCTTGAAAATTAGAGAGATCACCAAGAACTCGCCTTTGCTTGACGTCAGACTTAGCTTCCTCATGACTCTCATTAGTTTTCCTCTTGCCACCGATAACACAATGGGCTACCTCATTAATAGCATTGGTAGTAGCCTTCTTTCGAGTAGTTTTATAAGTCCCACATTTCCTTTTATCAGCTTAATTAGATATTGAGCTGAAGGAGAAACTTTCCACCATGGTAGATGACACCTCAGTTATGAAAAAAGTAAACTTACCACCATCATCATGATTGATCAATGTAAGAGCTCCACCATCCACTAACTTTTTATTAAGGTCCAAAGGCCCAGTAATAGAGTTATTTGCAATCCCCATATTGCCCTTAAGTTCTTTACGTGAAAAATCATCTCCATCATGCATGGGATTATTTAAGGAATTAAAACCACACGTGGGATTATCAATAAAAGCGTTTTGATTTACTGAAATTGACTTTACCAGCAAATCTGTCTTTGTCAAATCTTCCGGTTGACTTTCCTTTGCAGTTACCAAGGAATCCTCCAAATTCGTAACGGTTGCACATGATCCTCGCGTTGTAAAAGCTGTACCCGTCTTTTCTGCCAGCGAAAAAGCAAGGCTTCTCTTCGATCTTCCACGACCTCCTCCTCGTCTTCCATGCGTTACCATCGGCCTTCTACCTACGCAGTGATTAGTGGATAGTTCTCCAATACCCCTAAACGGAGGCGCACGAAGCCATAAATCATAGATGGACATGCCTCTTTCTAATTTCTCACCCATAAGCGGGTTCGAACACTCCTTCGCCATATGACCGATCCGTCCACACGCATAGCAAAAATCCGGCAACCGCTCATATCTTAAATCAGCCCAGACAATCTCTCCAGAGCTTCCCATCTTAATCTTTGCCACTCTTCTAAGCGGTTTTGAGATGTCCACCAGAACCCTAATTCGAAGGAAAGGCCCAACACACCGCCCATGTCTATCCTTCCACACCTTAAGACAAACGCCAACAGAATCCCTTATAAGCTGACCTGCCCTTTCTGTCATCCCTTTGAATGGAAGATTATGGGCATGAACCCAAAACGGAGTATAACACCACCCATCCCAATCCGCTTTATCCTCTCCTTTCACTTCTTTCAAAACAACCAAAAATCTATTATCAAAAAGCCAAGGCTCCATGTCTAGAATTCTTTGTCTCTCTGAATCTGATTCGAAAAGAAACAGAAAGACATCGTCTGCCATTTCTGTAATTGTTAGGTTTCCCGAAACCTTCCACAACTTTGACATGGCTGACTTGAAGGGCGATTTTTTAAAAGGTCTCCAAGTCCACACCTTACCAAGCAAACCATACTGAACCACCTCCACGCCTTCTTGTAATACATCGTCGTCTAGGCCGACCACTTCTCCTTCTTCTTCTGTGATGGCCAAAGTCTCCCACCTTTCCACTTTATCCTCCATTCCAGAGTAAACACCTAGAAACTCACAGAAAAACCTTACACACCTAGTGTCAAGACCTAAAAACTCTACCTAAGAGCATCGCTCTAGAGAACCATAACCGTTTACTTTTTAATAAGATCCCATTTTTTGTTATTGCCAAACGGATGACCGTGTTGGACCTTAATTTGTCCAAAATTTGAGTAAGCATATATTTTGGCGTAATTTGTTTGGAATAAGAAATCTAATCTGTTCTCATTGCTTTTAGGAAAAGCTAGTACCGGCCAACATTAAGAATAATCAAAAGGTCCCATGTGAAACAGTACGAACCAACGCGATTTCAAGTGTGTAGCGAGAAAACAAGCAGGGATTTTGTTGCTTGTTTCGGAAATTACCAGCAAAATTTGATATATATATGTCTCAGGAAAAAAAAAAGGATCCAAAATAAACAAACAAAAAAAAAAGTCAACAAGGAACATTAATAACAACGAGAACAACGGTTTGATTTTAGGTGTTTCATGACTATACCAAGAAAGACCATAACAAGTGACCAGACCATGTTTAAAGTGAAAATTAAACACTAACTATTGTCTTTCCTAGTGATAATACTATTAGTGTTTCATTTCCTTCTTATTTATTAATTTTTGGGGTGTTTGGAAGAACTGTTAGAATTAAAAATGTTTTTATTGTATATGTTGAAGGCTTTACATTGTTTGTTGGTTGAACCAATAGTTCAAATCAAAATGCCGAACTTTTTGAAGATGGATGTATTCAAACTCTACACCTTTAGGTGAAGTTAGATGTGGCCGAATTTACCGCTAAACTATGCCTGTAACTATTATCTTTTTGTTTTTGTTTAGAAGGAAGAGACTTCCAACCATGTGATGCCACCCAATAGCAAAACTATCCCATATCAAGGACAAACTCAATATAATTATAGAAAAGAAAAACAAAGTTATAACAACCATAAACTTAACTTTAGTTATAACAACCAAGGTTATTTACCTTTATACCTTGTATTTTAGGTTTATTCAAATAACATACCTTCAACTTTTAATTTCATCGAATTTATACTTACAGATTAAATTCAATATACAAATTTATACCTTTACACAATCAATCTTTAATTTTAACCCAAAAAATTGCCTGAAATACTCTCAAATTAAAAAGAAGATAACCTTAAAAACTTTAAAAAAAAAAATTTATACTAACATTTTTGCCTTAAAAAATATATAGAAAACCTTCAAAAATAGGTTTTTTTATCTATTTTTATTTTTGCTTTTTTCTTCTTTTTTGGATGTTTTAATTTTTTTAACTTTTATTAAAGGATAATTTGATCATTTTAAAGGTCAAAATCATCAATTGACTGAGAAAAGGCATAGATTTGTGTATTAAATCTAATATGAAGGTATACATTCGACGAGATCGAAAACCAAAGGCATAGTTTTTGAATTAACCTAAAATAGAGGATATAAAAAGATAAATATCCCTTAATTGTATAACAACAAAGACATGTCAACAAAATTTGAGATGAAAGTATATTTTCTATTTAGAAACATTGCGTCTCTAAAGGGAACAAAAATTCTTTTTAAAAAATGTCATTACCATTTCTGTACAAATAAATACAAATTCAAAAATACCTTTTTATACTTGTGAAATATGAAGTCGCCTTTTTCACTTTTTCTTGCCTAGAAACACCTCCTTAACCAACCCAAGCAAATCTATGGCGTCTAGTAAAATCAATTATAATCAAAACCTTTTGTTACTGTAGTTTAAAACCTTCATATGCTATAATGATAAAAAAAAAATAAACTACGATGTAAAGCTTTTATATACTGCAGTTCATTTGAAAAGAAAGAAAATCTACAATCGCAATGTTCGAGTAGTTCACCATTTGTTGTTACTTTTGCCATTTTCTATGAAAAAAATACTGGTTAGAGTCTAAAGGGATATTCCTTTTCAAATTGAAACAGCCATAGGTAACGTACTATTAACATTTTTGTCACATTATTTAGCACCGTGGTGTTTTTGACACTAACCTCAAAAGGGGGGATGAAAAACGACTCTAAACGTAATACGTTGCCTTCTAGGACCTGTTTCATTATTTTAAGGACCCGGATTGGTGTTATACATTGGGCAATTTAGCAATTTTATTTTTGAATCTTATCATAACTAACATTTTTATTTTTGAATCTTATCATAACTAACATTGTGACTATATCATTCACATTTTGCAGTAAGGATACTAGATCCAACATCCAAGGCTTCCATATCCAGCTCTCATCTCTAGCTGTTCACACTCACAAATACCAATTATTATTCCTATTCCCATTCTGATCACTTGATCAAACAGTGAATCATTACAAAGAAAACCGTAAAAAAAGAAGAAGAAGAATTGCATAACATTTAATAGACAAGGTCCAATTAAGGCTCTAAGCTAGCTAGCCAGGAACACAGCTGGTAACGTTGGTTTTTATTACTGGCACTGGAATTACCAGATTTTGGGGCGCAACAAGTACTTGCTGTGAGTATAGTTGAAGGAGAGCTTTTGCAGAGGCTGCAACGGCAACCCGCCATTGACAACGCAGTCATCAAAGGCAATAACTTTGAGTAGCCTGGGATTGGCTAGAGTTTGAGGGAAACCCCCACACTTCAGATGGATGTTGATAATCGGGCACATCGGGTAGGTGTTGCGCACTTCAGCCATGAATTCAGGAGGGTTTCCCGTCCCCACCTTCGTTTGCTGCACTGTCGGAACGTAATCACTAGCAGCACAATTTGCTGCCCACCCTACAGCATTACATTCGTTGGTCTGTCTGAGCCAAAACTCCTTGCGTACGTGTCAAAAAAAAAAATCTTTTATAGAAAAGCATAAATTAACCGTTCCCATCATGTTATAATTCCATGTCAAGAGTATCATACTAGAAACCACTTTGTAAACATCCTAGGAAGATGGAGCATTTGTTTCGTACAATCTACCAAGAATCGACTTATTATTTAACTAAAAACGTTATGCGTGTTTTTATGTGTATATACGACAACATGAGAAGGACAACAAAGCAATGTAAATTATCTTAGTGGCTGATAGAAAGACAAATTACCTTGCCTTCAAAGTTTTCACTATTTGAAGACAAATCCTGAATTAAAAGTCTTGAGAATAGTATTGTTATTGTTATTGTTGTTATTATTTTGAAACTATTAATTGCACGACTATATGATTTATGTTCACAGCTATCCATACGATTGTGTTTCTAAAATTTTGTCAAACATCAACAATTGATATCATGTAAAGTCCCACCTTTTCGGGCCGTCACTTAAGTTTCTTAAACATCGTTTCTTTAATATAATCTTACTTTCAAGCAAGAAAAGTACCGAATAATTTTTTTCCTTAAATATATGTTAAAGTTGTTGTAACTTCCTTTGCAAATGAAGCTGAGACATAGCTCAACATTCGACTTTAAAATCATATAAAATATTTTTAAACTCATTAAGAAATATTTACTTCTGTAAAACCTTTTATACCTCTTCTAAAATCTGTTGCAACATCTATTACAACATAAACTGAAATATAGTTTAAAACTTAACTTTATAATTACTTAAAATATTTGTAAATACATCTTTTAAAATATTTTTTTGTAAAACATCTCCTTAAAAATTGTATTTTTTAAGACTTTAAAAACACTATTTCAAATAGTTGGAAATTTTTTCTTTGAGCATCGGAAACATACTGTAGTGGTATCCATACCCAATCTTTGTATCTATCCTCCACCAACGAGCTCTTCAACCACTCTTACTAGTCTTCCGTAAGACTACATATAGCATAAAAGAACTTATAATGAGCTTTGACTTAGTAAGTTTAAACTTAATCTTACAAGTCATTAAAACATTTATTATAGAACATTTGTCGCAGAAACATTTCTCATAAAATGTATTTCATAAACGTTTCTCATAAAACCTTATTCATAATCTTTTCTGAGAACATTTTTCATAAAATATTTTTCACAAACATTTATCGTAAAGCATAGCCTTTAAACTTTTCTCATAATACATTTGTCAATGTTTCTTCACATGACATTTCTCATAAAACATTACTTAAAAGGAAAACAATTATGAACTTTTAATTACGAGCATCTTATTATTATTCATATCTTACTTAAGCTTCTTATCATCGTTTATATCTTTACTCATCGTGTGAGCTTTAGTGTTAGTACCAACATCATCAATTTTAGAATATAAACATGATGCTTTTCTCGTAGAAGACTTAAGACTATAACACCAAGGTCATAATTTTAGCATAACTTGTACATCATAACTCTAGAAGGCTGATACGGCACTTACTTATCATTTTTGCTTTACCTTTTTTTTAACTTTAGTGAGGGTATCAAATGCTAACATACCTTATGCTATAACTTAACATAGAAACATTAAACATAACATATGCAAACACATTGCAATTCATAACTTGAACTTTGAAACATAATAAATAATATATACAAACATACTTTTGATCTTTTAAACTCTCTGCATAACAAATGAAAACATACTTTAGAACCAACTTACTTAACACTAGCAAACACATTTGCAAACATATATAAAGTATCAAAAAATCATTTTCTTCATGCCATAAGTAAGGTTTGAGACTGACCTGGATAACACTCTAGCGTTCCTATTCATTTCTTTTCCCTCTATTAATCAACTTCTATGTCTTGTGCAAATGACACCCGACTATTAGCTAACTTTCGTTATCATCAATCTACTCGATTGATAACATAACTTATACAATAGCCTTCCATTTCTTTTTACCGAAATTTATATAATATCTATTTACCTTTCCTTTACTTTACTTTATAACCCATCGGTTTACTTTTCCTTTTTTAGCTTTGTAACCACCGATTTACCATTGGACGTCCTATAGTTAAATTCTCACTCACTCGATGGTTTTGTTACTTTGCATATTAACGTTTTCTATCTAAGAGCATTTTGCTAATTCGGAGTGATCCGCTCCATTTTAGCCTTTTTATAAGTGATGATTTTACCATTAACAGGTTTTTTTTTTAACATCATAATTTTAGTTACTTTTCACATTACTTACAGGGTAAGGAAAAGTATCGGTAGGGGGCATTTTTCTAATTTGTTTGTTTCGACATTCATTTTGGCCATTTTACAAAAGATGACCATTTTACTCATGACAAATCTAAGAAAACTATGAAACCCGTTTAAAAACAAAACTTATTTTTTTTATTTCTTATAATGTTGTGGAAAACAAAACACCAATTTTTCTTTTGTTAAAATCTATTTTATTAAAATTTTACAATTTTGACCCGTAACTTGAAAATCTTTGTAATTACTAACATTTCTTTAGTGAAAACCCAGTTCACATGGTTTTATGGTTTTGGCCAACACACAAAAATCTTGACATTTTCGCCCTTGGGACCAAAAATGACCACTTTATACTAAAACATCTAGTTTTCACAATTAAAACTTTCTTAAACTCCATGGCCTGATTAAAACCATTTCATAATTTTTTTTTATGAAATTTTGTGCTTAAAATCTTGTAAAATTTATAACTTACAAACCGTGCAAAATTTTGATAAACTGACCATGTTGCTTTAACAATTTCGATGAGTTCTACAACTTTTGTGTTTAACTTTCCTAAATTTTTAATTTTAAAATGGACTTTTAGCTAATTTTTAAATCTACCAGGCTTTTTGAAATCTTTGCATTTTAGTCATCTTGGAATTTTACAAAATTTTGTTCATAACAATTCTTGCCCCTCACTATTTTAGCAAATTTTAGACTTTACTCATAAAATAATTTGGCCTCTAAAGCCCTCAAAAACATCATTTTTAAAAAAACTAGTTAAACTTTGTATTTTAACAAAGTTTAACAATCTTTTCATTTTTTACACAAAAACCCTTTTATCTTAACTTTCCATCATCATCATAAGTCCATAAATATTACAATAAACACTTGTTGTGCAAAAAATAAAATCAAAACTAGGGTTTAGGATTTTATCTAGGCATTTTCAAGCTTTAGCTCCTCCTTTGAGTTGCTTCAAAACTTTCTCAAAACCTTTGACATCAAGTCTATATCATATCATACAAATCTCATTTAAAACTTGAGCAAAACCCATAAAACATCAAACTTTGCAAGCTTAAAGCTTATGGTTTTTACCTCCTAAAATTGCTAGACCTTGATCTAGAATGCTTGTTCATGCTTCCTTGCATGATTTGGAAGCTTAGATTCAACAAAGTTTGAGAAGAATTGCCTAGAGGGCTGCTGGTTTTTTCAAAAAAAAAAAGGGAAAGTTATTTTCTTTTCTTTTTCCATGCTTTTTGCAAGAAAATGATGGAGACCAAATTTTTGATCCATTTTGTGTGCTAAACCAATGCAATTTGAAGGGAGTGAGGTGGCCATTTCTTCACCATTTGGGTGTCTCTAAGTGGGCCCCACAAAAACTTTTTTTAACAATCAAGTTTATATTGATAGTATCTTTCCTATACTGCTAGTATATGCTCTACTGCCAGTATTCTTTTCTATACTGTGTTTCATGGTTCACAAGTTTCCACCTCATCCATACAGTGTAATTCCTATACTACTTAACTTTACAAAGTCTAATTTCTATACTACATTATTCCCTTCATGTAAATTATAATTACAAAAACAAAAATTAAAACATTAATTAAAAAAAGAAAAACATAGGGTAATGTTTCAACATAGAGACAAACTATGCCTATTTTTTAAAGCTCTAGACTCAAAAAACCCTAATGAACAATTATTGAATTCTTCTTCTCATTCTTCTTCTTCGTCGACCACTTTTTCAAATTTGTTTTTGATGGCAAATATCAATGAGAATGCTCAAAGAATGTTGATGAAAGATTTCATGCACCCGACTCGCACTGACATTCCTTTATTTACTATTATGTCACCCAATCTTCTATAACGGGATTTGAAACTAGGCATGATTCAACTTTTGCCAACTTTTTTAAGATTAGAAAGCGAGAATTGTTATGTTCATATTCGTGAATTTGAGAAAGTTGTTGCTGCTTTCCATAACCAACCTGATATTGCTTGTTCCATTGAATTGAAATTCTTTCCTTACTCTTTGAATGATAAAGCCAAAAGTTGACTATATTCGTTAAGATCTCAATCCATTGAATCCTGATATGACATGACATCTGCTTTCTTCTACAAATACTACCCATATCAAAAGACTAACAATCTTAAGAAACAAATTTTGACTTTTTCCTAGAATAATAATGAAATTTTCTATAAAGCTTGGAAAAGGTTCAAAGATTTGTTGAGTCAATACCCTGACCATGGTTACAAGAATTGGTGTCTTATTAGCTTCGTCTACGAATGACTCAAAAGTAATGATCGTCAACATTTGAAAGTGATGTGCAATGGAAAATTCTTACACAAGGATCCTGAAGAGGCCAAGGAATTTCTTGATGAATTTGTTAAAAAAGTTCACTTGTGGGCTAAATTAGATACTTCTCATAGAACTAATAGGTTTCAATCATCTAGAATTCATCAACTAAGGAAAGAGGATTACTATGACCTTAGGGTTCAATTAGAAAATCTCACAAAAGAGTTAGAAATCCTCAAAGCAAAGAATGAGAAAAGAAGTCATGCAGTCATAAGAGCTAAATTGCAAGAAACAAATTTTGTAAATGGAAGGATTAAACAATAACTAAAGGACTATCATGCTTATTAAGAAATGATAAGAGAATATGGGAAACAATGTAATGCCTTAGGGACAAATCATAAGCCTTACTTCTTATCCTGAAACTTTCAATCTTGATGGAAGAAACAATTTAAATTTTGATATGAGGAATTCGAATCAAGTGCATTTATTTAGAAATCTCTTGAGGATATATTACAAACATTCATTGAGGCATAAAGCAAGTCAAATCAAAAGTTTGAAGCTACTTTCACGCAACTGGCAGAAGATAGTAAGGAATTCAAAAGTCAAATTTTGAGATTAACTAAAACTTCAGCCACGCATGAACATGAAAAATGTTCATCTCAAACTTAGGTCATTTCTAAAGGACAAAGCATAATACAAACCTCTAACATTGAAGAGAAAAATGATGAGGAGCTAGTCATGTTGTTAGTCATGTTGCCACTCGCAACAGTAAATCATTGAAAAATTCATCAAACACCGCAGACACAAGTAATGAAGAAGTTGTTCCATAAAGACAAGAAGAAGAAGTTAATAAGTTTCTAGTAAAAGTTCCATTCCCCTAAGCTCTTCGTTCCACTAAAAAAGGTATTGGAAAATTATGAATAAATTTTGGAACACTAGAAGCAAGTTTGGATCAATCTCCCTTTGTTACAAATAATCAAACAAGTGTCGGCTTACACCAGAGTGATGAAAGACTTATGTATTGTGAAAAGGAAACACAATTTCATAATGATTGCATTTTTGACTGAGCAATTAGGTGAGGTTCTTGAGCAAAGACAACTGATCAAGTACAAAGATCCTAGATTTCCCACAATCACTTGTCATATAGGAACCTATGAAATCATTTGAGCTTTGTTAGATTTAAAACAAGCATTAATCTTGTGCCTTATTCAATTTACTCACAACCAGGACTTGAAAAGATTAAACCAACATCTATGGTCTTGCAATTTCCAGACCGATCCATCAAAGAACAACAAGGGATGGCAGAAAATGTTTTGTAACAAGTTGATAAGTTCTATTACCATGTAGATTTTCTTATCTATGACACTCAATGTGAGGTGAATATGGAATCAAAAATTCATATCATATTTAGAAGACCTTTCTTAACCATGACTAATGCTCTCATTAACTATAGTAATGGTCTTATGAAAATCTCTTTTAGAAATATAACTCTTGAAGTGAATATTTTCTATCTTGGGAGGCAATTTCAAAGCAATGATGAGTGTCTTTTGTAACACGCTGAAATTAATTGAGCATGATTAGTGTATAAATTAGTGAATTAGTGTACCATGATGTAATCCAAACTCCATTTAACTATTTTATAATATTTTCAAATTAGTGTTATTTCTAAATTACTTTTAACTACTTTTAATTGTTTTATTTGTTTGTTATTTTATTTTTTAAACAAAACAAATCATCAAATGCCGATACATCCTTTTTGCAAAACCATAGATAGCACATGGTTTTCCCTCTATAAAGGCTCTCTCCCTCTCTATTTATCCCTTTCCCTCACTCTTTCCCTCTCACTCTCTCAGCCCACACTATCTCAATCTCTTCTCCCATGCCCTTTCCCCCTTTTTCTCCCTCTGCGTTTTCCCTCTCTCTCTCCTCTCTTTTTGATTCAAAAACTTTGAATCCAAGCTTTGATTCTTAGCTAGATTGGAGGCCAAGGGATACGATTAAGCTTCCGTAAACTCGTTTTAAAGCTTTTATTCGAGGTAAATTCTTTTATTTTCAAATTTTCAAACTTTGCTTCGATTTTCTAAATTTCCTACTACATTGGGTTGGACGATAGCTGATATCAAAAATATTAGTCCCTTGATTTGATCTCATTATATTCAATTGAAAAATGGTGCTAGTCAAAGAAGAAACCCTCAAAAAAGGCTGAACTTGACGATGAAAGAAGTTGTGAAGAATGAAGTTTTGAAACTGTTAAATACGGGTAGCATTTACCCCATTGCAGACAGTAAATGGGTTAATCTAACTCAAGTTATACCTAAGTTAGGTGTAACTGTGGTTGAAATTCAAAAAAGAGATCTTGTTCCTATAAGAGTTGTCACTAGATGGATAATTTGCATTGATTATCAAAAGTTAGATGCTACCACTCATAAAGACCATTTTCCACTCCCATTCATTGATCAAATCTTAGAACGTCTAGTCGACCATCATTTGTATTGCTTTCTCGATGGATATTTTAGAAAGAATAATGTTTACATGTCCTTTCGGTACTTATGCTTTCTGGAATATGCCATTTCGATTTTGTAAGCTCTAACTACATTTCAAAAATGAATGATGAGCATTTTCAATGACATAGTTGAGAAGATTATGAAAGTTTTCATGGATATTTTGATTGTCTTTGATGCTTTGTTTGACACATGCCTATTCAACTTGGAAGCTATTTTGAAAGGATGTGAAGAGAAAGGCCTCGTATTAAACTAGGAATAATACCACTTCATGGTTTCATCTAGCAAAGTTCTTGGGCATATTATCCCTGAAAGAGGAATTGAAGTTGATCTAGCAAAGATTGAACTTATTTCAAATATGGCTACTCCTAAGACTGTTAGAGATGTTATCAGAGGTTTGTTTAGAACTTTTCAGCCATATCAAGACCATTGTGTAACCTCCTATAGAAAGATGTAGTGTTCGAATGGACAAAAGAATATGAAGATTCTTTCCAAACACTAAAATCTAAGTTGACCTCTGTACCTATCATGCAATCCCCATATTGGACTTTACCATTTGAAATCATGTGTGATGCAAGCAATTAAGCTGCAAGAGCCATTTTGGATTAATGAAAGGAAGGGTAACCTTTTGTAGTGTATTATGTGAGTAGAACTTTAAACAGCAGTCAAATGAATTACTCGACACTGAGAAAGAGTTACTTGCTATAGTAATTGCTCTTTATAAGTTTTATCCATATTTGATCGGTTCACCTATCATCATTTTCACTGATCATTTAGCCCTTAAGTATCTTTTTGCCAGAAAGGAAGCTAAGAGCTGACTCATTAAGTGGATCCCTCTTCTATATGAGTTTCATTTGACCATTAAGGACAAGAAAGGAGTTGAGAATGTGGTAGTTGAGCATTTATCTCATTTGGAATTCAATGATTTTGTTAATAGTCTAACAATTTATGATGAATTTCCTGACAAGCATTTATTCTCTATCACCAAGTTACCTTGGTACACACTCATTGGTCAATTACTTAGCAATTGGAGAAATTTCATCTGCTTAGAGTTTGCAAGATAAAAGAAAGTTTTAGTTGAAATGCGTAACTTTTATTGGGATGACCTTAACTTTTTCAAATACCATTGTGATCAAATTATGAGACGTTGCGTTTCTAAAGATGAAGTATTTAGTGTCTTAAAACTCTATCTTACTAATGCATATAGTGGTCATTTTTCTACAAAGCAAACTGCTGCAAAGATTTTGCAGTGTGGCCTTTATTGGCCAACTCTATTAAAAGGCATTTATCACTATTGTCGTTCTTGTGAAAATAGTCAACATTTAGATATTCTATCCTGTTGCAATATGATGCCTCTAAAAACCAATTATCGAAATACAAATATTTCATTACTAAAGGATAGAATTTATGGGACCTTTTCCATCTTTTTCTAGGTATCTATATATCCTTCTTGCTATGGAGTATGTTTCAAAATGGGTTTAAACCATAGTGTGCCATTCCAATGATAATGCAAATGTTATAAGTTCTTGATAGAAAACATGTTATTAAGATATGGTACACCATGAGCTATAAAAAAATTATAAATAGTAGTTCTTAAGCCCTATAAATACTTAAGGCTTTTGCCTTAATGGACTCACCCCCTCCTTCTTGTTTTGTTTTTCCTGCTAAGTTTTTAGATCAACAGTCTCCCCTTTTATGGAGGAGATGCTATTAGAGCAATCTCTAACCCCACTAAAAATAATAAAATAATGCCTAAATTAGTGTAGAGAGTCTGGTCAGGTAGAAAGATGATATTGTATGTATAGTACTCTGGTATGGTTTTAAACTTTATATATATGTTGTAATGTTTATATTTTTATGGAATAAATTATATTTTTTATGTTTTTACTGATTATTGTTAATGATGTTATGTTGCCTATTTTTACATAAATTCAGCCATCTTTTCTTTATGCAATTTAATTGTATTGCATAATTAATATTAATAATAATAAAATAATGCTTGAATTTATGGAATATCTTTTGCAGCAGTATGACATTATATTGTAGATTTTAGGCATTTTGTAAGATGAGGTTTTGTCAAAAATTAATGCAAAAAGTTATTCCATTAAAATATAATAATTTTGATTTGTTATTATCTTTTTTATCTCAAAATTATGTTAATTATAATTGTTGAGATAGCAATTATAAATTTAGTATTTAGTGCACGAAATCATTGGCTAGAGATGATTATTTTGCTACTTTTTAATGGGAGAAGATATAATAAATCAAATGCTTATTAACTATGAGTATTTTTGCAATTAACGGGAGAAGATATAATAAATCAATTGCTTAATATAATGATTTAGAGTTAAAATTCAATATTAGTTAGAAACATAAAAGGGATTCTCGTAGCTTCACTGTTTTAATTTTGTGTTTTAAATTTTAAATCAAAAAAATCACAAAAATATTTATTTTATTTTAAACTTGTTTTGAAAAATTGCTTGCGTTTTTGAAGTATATTTTTATCAATCTCTTGAGTTACAAATTTTTCATCTCTCTATGAATACAATAACCCCTTTCTAGACTACAAACATCTGCGTTTAACGAATTATTTTATGTGATACTACAAACAATTTAGCATTGTTGCTAGGGAGGTACGATTACTTTGGTAGATTACTAAATTAAGCGAGAAACCAAGTAAGTACTTTATCCTTATCTTTGTAAATATTGTAAAGATTGTCTTTTTAATTTTTATTAAAAAAAAGAGTTACTAATCTTGTAGGTTACTAATCATACTTTCTATTTACCTCACTATTCATAAAAAATTTTAAAATCTATAAATTTATAAATTAAAAAATAATAACAATAAAAAAAGATTGATGATTTTCACTCACTACTTTATTCGTTTCGGATAAAGAGAAGCTTAGCATCATGTCTTTTGTTTTATAAGTTTGGGTAATCGTAAAATTTTTCAGATTCTGTCAAAAAGGCCCATCGTTGGGACTCGATCCCATGCCCATAAAGCTAAAACCCTTGCTTGGTGGAGATATAAAGACTTGTTAGATAGATATCCTTACCATGGTCTTTATAGGGAATATTTGTTAAAACTTTTCATAAATAGGTAAAAACTTCAAACAAGAAATTGGGTATAGAGAGAGGAGATGTTACCACTACTGTTTAATAACAAACCATTGAAGAAGCCTATTTCATAATAGAAGACATGGCCAAATTTGATCATTGGGTGAACAATAGAAGGCACAATGTAAGAAGACAAAAAAATTCAAAACCTTGGCCTAACACCCAAAATTAGAACCATCTTTTCAACCTAAAAATTCTTCAAGAAATTTGGAAAAAGGAAAGTTTGGAAAAAAACCTAGCAAACTTTATAGAAATCATGGAAAGAATCTATGAAAATTTATCCAAAAAATTGAGAGAATTGCGAAAAGACTGAGAGGAAATAAAAACTACTTTGTGTCAATTAGTGTCAAAGGTATAACAAAATGAAATCATTTTTGCCAAAGATATCTTAGCACAAAATTTTCACTTAGAAGCACTTGTTGAGCCAATCGAGGAAACTCTTTAGTTGTTTGAAGAAGATTCTTTAGGTGAGGAAGAGAAAGTATACCTAGCCATAGAAGACGAATATTTGAATGTAAGGAAGAGAGTCAAGACAGTTGTAGAAGAGCAACAATCATCACTTTTAGCCCTAGGTTCTCAACCTCAATTGTCACAAGAGTTCATCAAAGATCATTCTTGCTAAGATCTTATATGGCTACCACCTCCTCCATTACCTCTAGCATCATTTTTATAGACTTACCAAGAACGTAAAATGAGTCCAAGTTTCACAAGTTTAAATGTTCCATATTGTGTCAATCTTGAGGGCATGTTCACACAAGACCCATATGTGGTGTACTTTGATACTTACTATGGGAGGAAGCCGCTCTTTAACGACTACCCACCAGGAGCAGAGTTGGAAAAAAGATTTGCTAAATTCAAAGCAACAAAGAATGGGAAAACACTTTCAAAGTAATATCTTTACTTTTTCTCTTTTGTAATATATTTTTGCGCGTTGTTGTGTGCTATTTTTATTTTCTTTAAAAAATGTTAAAATTTATTTTGAAAATCTAAAATGAAAGTTATAAATTAAATTTGTTTAAAATGACTAAGTTACGGAGTCAAACTATTTTCAATTTTCTCTTGAGACGCATTCTAATGGGATTGATTTTGTAAATGCAATTTGTTTAGATTTTCAAATAAATTTTCAATAAAAAATATGTATTTTGATTTCACGTTTAATTTTTCTTAGAAAAAAATTCTTTGAAATTGAATCACTAAGTGATTCATTTAAAGTGGCTGAGATTAAGGAAGAAATAATCATTGTGATTAGTAAGTATTCTATACTTGTGGCCTTTTGAAACGTGTTTTGAAGAATTTGAAAAGTGATTTTAATTTTCAAGCACAAAAAAAAAAAAAATAAAGTCTTAGGAATTTGATTTTAAAAGACCTTGTTTGAAATATATTATTGTGTGTTTATTTTACTTTGTTTAATTTGGCTTGTTAAGTTTGCCACAGATTATTTTTGCAGCTGTGTTAATTTAGGTAATATCTTTGTTGTTCTCACTATTCTTTTTATATATTAGAGATAATGTACAATTTAGGTTAAAGGGAGAGGTGTGAAATTATGCCAAATTTTTTCAATTTTTACCCTTTTTTTTATTTTTGCTCCATATTTTTATGTGTTTTTCATTTTTTTTTGTGTTATTTTTTAGGTTTTTATGAGTCATAAAATTAAATTAAAAAGAAAAAAGTGTTTTATAAAGATTAGTTTTTTAGTAACATATGTGTTATTATTATTTTTATTTCTAAATTTCATATTAACGTAATATTATTTTTCTATTCTTTGAATTGTCTAATTTTATAGACTTTCAAAACTTTGGTTTATTTAACATTTTTATGTGTTTATTTTTCAAAGTGGTTGTAAGCTATTCTTCACACACACACACTATAATGCTTAATTATGGTGATAAGTCAAGGCTACAAATATTTGAATTATGTTATTTTGTGTAAATAAACAATTAAGGGTGGTAACATTTTCAAATTTAAATAACGAATTAAAGAAATTAAATGATAAATCAAAGTTAAATAAAAAATAAAAAAAAAGAAATGAAAAAGAAAGTGTAAATAAATAAAAGTGTAAAGTCGTAAATTACTAAATAAAGTTAGATAAGTTTGGTTTCGTAGCCTTTTTAACTCGAGTAAGCAAGTTCTAAAGGGTGCTTCAACATCTAACACCCAAGACCAACTGGTCTAGGAGTTACTAATCCAAAGCTCGCTAAATGGGCTATGTAGAAAGCTTAAAAGAATCAGACATTACATTATCTAGAGTTGTAAAATTTGTTTAATTTTTATAAATATTTTAGTTTTAAGTTTTTGCTCTTAATTGTTCTAACTAAATAAATTTGAAGCGTTGCTGCCTGCAAGAATGATTTAAAGCAAAATATCATAACAATTTTATTCTTATTTTTTTTATGAAACTTCATAATTATTCATTATCTTTTTATGCACTAAGTTTGGCTTACCTATATATTGTTAATATCATATAAATTGTTTAAATAAAAGTTTTGTATTGTTAGTCTACCTAGTTAGGTTAGTCCAATTAGAATTACATTGTTTTGCATTGTATGGATATATGTAAATCATTTCAAAATTCTATCGTTTTGATTGCTAGGGACTAACAATAGGCTTGTTGGGTGTATGATGAAACTTAGAAAATGCACCTTTCTTAAAGCTAAAATCAATCATTTTGGATTAATATTTCTCATTAAACTCCTTACTTAATAGCATTTTAGTGATCAACATTATTTTATATCACTATTCTTCTTTTATATCATCGAAATAAATCAATATAAGAATTAATAAATACATAAATAAATTAAATAGTATATAAATATTATTAAAAAAAAAGGAATAGAGATTCTCTATAAAAGGGGGTGCCTCCCCCTTTATTTGGCACCCCCCTCCTTTCCATCTTCAGCTAATTGTTGAGCTTCTCGCTCAGTAGTCTCCCCGTTTTAGAGGAAATATTGTTAGGGCACTCCTCCGGCCCCACTAGTAATAATAAAATAATGTCTAAATTAATGTCAAGAATTTAATGAGATAGAGGGAGGATCTTGTATGTATAGTATTCAAGTAACGCTTATATTTTTATAGAATAAATTATATTTTTCTATATTTTTAGTCATTATTGTTAATGTTGTTATGCTGCCTAATTCTTGTATAAATTCAACCATGCTTTCTTTATGTAATTTGATTGTATAGCATAATTAATATTAGTAATACTAAAATCATGCTTGTTTATTAAGTTAAGTTTTTACTGCATCGTAGACATAAACTGGCATAGTAAATGCTTAGTAATGCTTGATTTATTATCGATAAAGGATGACATCCTATATTCTTAAAATATTTAATAAGACAAGGTTCTGCCGAAATTAATATGAAAATTTATTTCATTGAAATATAATTATTTTGATTTGTTATTATCTTTTCTATCTTAAACTTATATTAATTATAACTATAGTGACAACGATTATAATTTTCACAGTTAATGCACCAAATCATTAATAAGAGATGATTATTTTGCTACTTTTTATAGGAAAACTTTTACTGCATTATAGCTTGCAATCTTGTCGCTTTAGGTTGAGTTATAAAATTAGTAAAAGTATTTGGAATGAATGGGAGAACATATAATAAATCAAATGCTTAAGATAACTATTTAGAGTTAAAATTCCATATCAATTACGAAACATACAAGGGATTCTCAAAGCTTCACCATTTTAATTTTATGTTTTAAATTTTAAATCAAAAAAATCACAAAAATTTCTATTTTATTTTAAACTTTGTTTTGAAAAACCGCTTGAAACTGCTTGCATTATTGAAAGTATATTTTTACCAATCTCCTAATTTACAAATTTTTCACCTCTTCTGGATATGGCAACCCCTTCCTATACTACAAACGTTTGCGTTTAAAGAATTATTTTGGATGATATAACAAATACACACCCATTTCTTGATGGAGGGGAAATGAGCACGTAGGCCCCATTTTCTCATACAGTGGCCAGAGGCCTCATTTTTTAGGGGATTTTGTGAGCTGATTCTAAAGGAAGAGGAATGCAAAAGAAAATAAAAAATAAATAAATATTTAATTTAGTTTAGTTTATGATTTATTTTAGTTTTTAATTATCTATTTTATTTCTCAATAAATCATTATGGGAGAAGGCATTTGGAGATCAAGAAGTAGAAGTGGAGAACAAGAAGAAAGACCTGGAGATTATGACAACTCCAAAATGTGTGTGTGTGTTTTTTTTCATTTCTATTCTCTTCATTTCATTTTTGTGATTTGTAAATGTTGAAATCTTGATGCTAATTTGTTTAATTTTATTCATAGAATAGTTGTTTTTATTTTGTTTAATTTTATTCATAGAATAGTTGTTTTTCTAGAGCCTTGATTTTGTTTAATTATGAAGAATTGATTTATTTTAAGTGGTTTTTCATGATATATTTATGGTGTCCCTTTCTTAATGCTTTATTTTATTTGGCCAATAAATTGGATGATTTTAGTTTGTGGGGTTTGATGCTTGGGAAATTCCATGCATGGATTATAGGAAAAGCAACCTATGTGACTAGAAGATCGGAAGATTTATAGTTCTTTTGTGGTCATTAGAAGAACTGTAGTTTAATGAATGTTAATTACTTGGTTCTAGATAGGAATATTAGAATTGGGTTTTTGGCCATATTATCTAATTTAAGGCCAGAGATCAGAGGTAATTAGGTCAATTAAGAATTCTTGTCTAATGAATTATAAGACTCACTTAATAATAAACTAATGCAGATTAATATGTGAAATTGATGCGCTAGTATTTTTAATTATTTTTTTCGTTACTTAATTTTATTTGCTTAGTTATTTATTTATTTTTATTTGTTTATCTAACTGGTCATTCAAATAATCTTGAAGCCAATTAATTTATTCAATTATTACAAATTAAAGACAATACTTGTGGGGTTGACAATTGCATAAACCATTCTATTACTTGCGACCATGTACGCATACATGCAACCAAGTTTTTAGTGTTGTGGCCGAGGATCGAACTGGGTTGCCCGTGTTATAGCCGTCAGGTGAGTGGACAAATTATAGTTTAATGAATCTTTTAGAACTTTTAAGAGAGCTTCTACTAGAGCATAATAAAATACCAATTAGTATGTATGAGGTTAAGAAGACTTTGAACTCTTTGGGAATGGAGTGTGACAAAATACATGCTTGTGAAAATGATTGTCCTTTATAGGAAGGAGTATGAGGACTTGAATAATTGCCTAGTTTGCGACGAGTCAAGGTGGAGGAAAGGGAAGGGGCTACCTAATGGTAAGAAAAGAATGTCAACAGAGGAGTTGTGGCATATTTCATTGGTACAATGTTTGAGGTATTTATTTAGAAATGCAAAGCATGCCAAGAATTTAACTTGGCATCTTGACAAATGGGTCAATGATGGTATGCTTAGACATCCAGCAGATTCACCATACTAGAAGACCTTTGATGTCGATCATTTCGAGTTTAGTACAGAACCAAGAAATCTACATTTTGGTTTGCTAACAGATGGAGTGGACCCACATGGTATCATGAGCAGTGGGAATAACATTTGGCCTATAATATCTATCAACTACAATATCTCTCTAAAAATATGCATGAAGCGAAAGTTCCTAATGTCGACTCTATTAATTTCGGGTCCTCATCAACTAAGGAATGATACTAATATGCACTTGGCAATGTTTATTGATGACCTGAAGAGCTTGTGGGAAAAGGACATTAAAGTTTGAGATTATTACTAAAACGATACATCCATAGTACTCCATCTAATGTTGATATATGGATAATTAACAACTCTTCCCTGCATACGAAAATCTATCAGTTATTTAGTAAAGAGTTCTATTAGTTGTCCTATTTGTAGAAGAAAATATATTACAAATGATAGAAGAAAGACAAAAAATCATTTTTCTTAGTCATAGAAGATGGCTGCTAATAGATCATTATTACCACAAATTAAGAAAAGCTTTTGATTGAGAAGAGAGACCTTACTCGACCTGTGATGGGTGAACAAGTATTTGAAATGGTAAAAAGATGTGGAAGTAGTACTTAGAAACAAAAAGCAAGGTAAGAACGAGCCACCAATGGATAGGCCTTAGAAAAAGAGATCAATCTTCTACAAACTTTTATTTTAAAAGACATTTTTTGTTCATCATTGCTTGGATATTATGAATATTGAGAAAAACATTTGTGAATCAGTAGTCAGCACGTTGCTTGACATTAAGAAAGTTGGATCTTATGAAGATGGAGATTAGGCCTAATTTGTTTCTTGAGAAAAAAAGAAACACACTTGCTTACCTCTGGCAAAGCACACTTACCATGAGGGTAAAAGAGAAAGCTTTATGAATAGCTTGTTTCATTGAAAGTGGGACGACTATTCTTTGAGCTTTAAAAAGTTGGTATTGATGAAGGATTTGAAATTTATTTGGATAAAAACACATGATTATCATGTATTGATACAACAATTACTACGCTTGCATTGTAGAGAGTTCAAGTAAAGGATGTGAGATTTGTAATTATCAAGTCATGCATGTCCTTTAATTCAATATGCTCTAGGGTAGTTGACCCATTTATGTTAGATTCATTACAATCAAAGTTGGTGTAAATCTTGTACATTATTTAGAAGTATTTTCCACTATCATTTCATGATTCATCTAACAGTTCCCTTAGTTCATGAAGTTAAGTTATGTTGACTGATGTATTTGAGATGGATATATCATTTCGTAAGATGTATGAAGGTTTTGAAGGGTTATGTGAGGAACCAAAATAGGTTAGAGGGAAGTATCATAGAAAGTGACATAGTAGAAGAATTAGTTTAATTTTGCTCTAAGTACTTATCTAATGTAGAAGCAATATGGTTGGTAAAGACAATAAACATTGAGACTAGAGGACAATCTATTGGCAACCTTTCATTAGTAAATCGAGTGGAATAGGTGCAAGCTTTTTTTTTTATGTTTTGTGCAATGCTAATAAAGTGGAGTCTTTTATTAAGGTTTGCATGAAAGAATTGACATAGGTGAACCCAAAAAGAGCAAAAAAATAAGAAATGGTTGTGAGATGAACATAACCAAATCTTTGGGAGTATATTAGAGCACACATCTATGCAAAGTATTTCGTATAATAAGATGGAAGATGTTAGACATGTACGCCTTAAGGAGTAAAAGTGTAATATGTTTTTGAAGACATTTTTATCAATAAAGAATTATTTATTATTCATACACCAAATTGTTGTGCTCTTTATGTTCATATTTGTTGGATGTATGACAAGCAAACAAAAGTCTAAGACTGTTAGTCTAAACCTTTAAGAATTGGGCATATGATGGACAGATTATGTGAAAGACATGATTCTTTAGGTGACGGTTTCAATCATAAGGTCCGTAATCGAGGGAATAAAGTTGGGTGCTTTATTCATGCAAAGATTGTTATGTTGTCTATATCCCTAACGGGAGATGGTTTGTCTTGACCATCGAAGGTGGACTCCGCGAATAGAAACATTGGCTCATTGTCATAGGTGACGATGTGTTACATCAAGATATAAAGTGAATTGATTTGGATTAATAATTCTATCTTAGCTAATTGATTCACTTTAGACAATCATATGTGTTGTGTCTTAATCTTGAGATGGATAATAGGCCTGTTGTCTTGACTTATTGTTTTTGATGTACCAAAGGGTGACATTAACATTTTAATAGTGGTATGCATGCTGGTACGTTGGAGGCGTGACTCTTAATAGCGTATACTTGTTATTCATAGATATGGAATCCATAGCTCCTCTTTAAGAGTAGTTGATATCCTCTTATATACGTTATCTTGTAATTGGAAAACCAAAGCACTCAACCATTAGAATACATAAGTGTAATCGAATGGTATACGCCCTTTAGATGGTAAGTTTTTCGATGGTGGGGAAATAGAACGTAAGATAAAAATAATTAAGAAGGTAAGATAGAATTTATCCTTAAGCCGATTATAGATAATCTTATAGGAATACGATGCATTATGATATGTTATGAAGACTTAGCTATACAGGCTTCGTAATTCTATGTAGTTCGAGAGTACAGTTCTAAGCTTTTAGTGGAGTAGCGTTAAAGTTGATGATTATGAAATATATACTTAGGATATTGGGTTTTATAATTATCAGGAGCTTGAACTATATAGGTCTATTAGGTCTCCTTTTCTATCTTATAAAAATCCTGTAACGATATGGTGTGCTTTTCCAATAATGGTGACTTGTGTCAAATTATCAGATTGGCTGGAAATTCGATAAGGTCAGATAATTCATGTTTATCAGTTGAATTAATTTTGTGGAAAATTAATTCAAGATAAACTTGTTGAATTATTATGATCAGATAACTCATGTCTATTTATCGGTTGGATTAATTTTGAATAAATTAATTCGAGATAAACTTATTGAATTATCAAGAATATTTATTTTCTTAGAGATTATTTAGTTATGACTGTTTTAATCAAATAACTTTTCTATTGGGTTATTTAAATTAAAATTGATGCTCTACCCCAAGAATCTCGGGTGGGAAATAAAAGATTCATAGGGATCATTTATCATAAGTTTGGCAAGCCAAGCTTTAAGTTCAGCTTATTGATGGAGCAAGTTCAGTAGGCCAATCTACAAGTTCGGCCTGCCGACCGATTGATAAATAAATCATGCATTTTCACACTGATTTTATTAGATATTGTTCTTGATTTGATTTTGATTCAAATTTTTGAGGCCTTGTTTGATAAGGACTAACTTCTAGGCCCAACCTTTATAAAAAGGGGAGTGAGACTCATTGTTGTTCAGATTAATTGAGAAATTTAGAGTGAGACTTTGTTAGTGAGACTTTAAAACTCTCCGGAAAGCTGTTGTTCACAAATCACAAACACTAGCTTTGGGTTTTTCTCAACTGGTTGGAAGGAAAATCGCCTGGTGGAAGAGCTGTACGAGTGTGCCCACACACACACCAATCGTGGATAGAGAATGGCAAAGAAGACTAGTTAGTTGAAGCTCTTCTAGAACCTTACTTCTCTTCATGGATTGTGGAGCTTTTCGGCAAATAAGGTTAGTAAGATCTGGTTACTTTATGCATATAGTGTGTCAAACTTATATTTTAGAAAATACTCTGGCATAAAAAAATTTTAAAATTTCACTGTGTATTGTTTTTCCAACAATTGGTATCAATGCCATGGTTTTTTCATAAATTTGCAACTTTGTGATCATGCTATATGTATGAATTATGTGATCTTGGTCTCTTCTATACTTGAATTTAATTTTTTAAAGAGTTGGCACTTTAAGGTTTCTACATATTTATATGTTGTCATGGATTATATAGTGAATGTTTATTAATTAATTATGGTTGATAAAATTATTATTTAATTAATTATTAATTAATTAATTTATGTCGGTTATGGTTCCTTCGAGGTTAGAATATGTATCTAGGTTTTTCATGTAATTAGATGGTGGACTATCATCTCCGTCTAGGAATTATTATTTAATTTTAAATTTGTAAAAATTTTGTAATTAAATAATCAATCAGAGAAGATGGATGATAGTGTTTTTAGGTATTTCCTATATCTCTAATTTTATGTTTTTGAATTGTTGAAAATAAATTCAAAAACTGCATAAAAGATGTATTTTCTAGATGGTGTGATTTTTGCTCGATCGGCCAGCCGAACCCTTAGATTCAACAAGCCAATGTTCGTAAACCAGCATCAACAGGCTGTCCGCAAGATAGAAATCTAATAGCTCTAGCAGCAGGCCGAATTTTCTAGTTCAGCAGGCCGAACTATAATGATCAACAGACCAACCTAAAAAGATCAGCAGTCCCATGGATCAAGACCGACAAGCCGATTACATAGATCGGCATGTCGATAAAAAGCTTTAATTATTCAAAAAAGGTTTATTTTTCGGTGCAGTTTTGATTTTATTTTTAAGACAATTCAAAGAGACATTAAATTTGGATATGACCAGAAATATGGAGTTTTTGATCTATGCAGGATTGAAAGCTTGAAGATGGAAGTTACATGAAGAAGGATACAATTTGAAGATTCAAAGATAAAAAATCGATAATATATTTCAATTATTCTCTTGTAAACTTTGTTTCTTTTTCTCTAGGGTGGAACCATAATATTATGGTTATTTATTATTATTTTGCTTGTGGCTTTGCATGATTGCTTTGCTTGTCTACATTATGATATGACTTCCATGTATGTTGATAACATGTCATATAGAACAGGGAGTGCTGCTCATTAAAAATTGTTCATGCATGTTCCTTGAAATTAAACATTGATTTCAAAACATTGAGTGGGAGAAGGTTTTCAAAGAGAAGACCCACGGCCTCCATCATTGGTCCATAGATAGCTCATAGTGGTTCTGACTCCTAGGAAGGGACTTCATCATGTATTAGGTTGGATCTCTAAGAGAATAAGGTATTTTAATATTATTTATTGATACACACCCCTAGGTAGTAATTATAAATCATGGATAAAATATTGAAATGATGGTTATACATTCATGTTGATTTTATTATTGACCTCCTCTAGGAGCTCTGTTACAAAAATTGATGGCAAAAAAAAAGATTATTGATATATGCTAGATCATACGGGTCCTGGATGGCATATATTAATCAGGAAGGGATCCGTGTTCCCAATTGAATTTGGCAAGACTCCCCTAGCAGCTTGTTGAATTTTGAGTTAGGAATTATCGTTGTAAAGTTGTGATATTTTCAAGGTTTTGACACATAAATACATTTGTATGTTCTACATGATTGTGTTATCTTCCTAAATTATTATGATATGTTTGCTTACGTTTGGAATATGATTCTTTATTGTAGATTAAAAATGTCTAAAAACACTTTATCATTGATACTTGACAAAAACCAATTAACGAGAGAGAATTATAATGATTGAAAACGGAACCCAAACATCGTCCTGTCCTTCAAGAAACTAAAATTTATGCTAACGATACCTTGTCCTCCCGAGCCTATGGGAGATTTCACCGACCATCAAATCCAAGCACATGATTGTTGGAAAGATGCTAATGATTAAGCTCGTTGCTATGTTAGGTCTAGCATGAATAACGTACTACTGGCTCAACATGAGGATTATGAGACTGCTAGATAGATCTTGGATAATTTGGAAGACATATTTGGAGGGTAGGCCTTAACAAAATGGCAAGGGGTGCTTCAAAAACTCTTGAACTGTAAGTAGAGATATGTTGGTCATGGGTGGTTACCTTGTTGAGGCTCAAACCAATGGAGCTAACATCGATGTTGAAACTCAGATGACTATGGTCTTTAAGACTTTGTCTAAGGAATTTATTCCATTTAGAGCTACATTTAATTTAAGGAATGGATGAGATATGGCCTTGATGGAGTTGATGAAATAGGTACAGGAGTTGGAACTGTTGATCAGGGAGTCTACTGTTGGTGGCGATGCCAACTTGGCAGCTACTTCGAGTTCCAATCCAAACCTTAGGAATGCAAAGAAACAATGAGTCAAGAACATGAAGTCTTTTATTACTAGAAATGGCAAGAACAAGAAAAGGAAAAAGAAGAACCTGAAGAAGCTCAAGTGCTTTTTCTGCGATAAGGTCGGGCACATAAAGAAGAATTGCAAGGACTTCCTTTCTTGAGGAGGTAGGTGCAATCTTGGTATTTAGAAACTTGTTTGGTTGAGGAATCCAATGACGTTTGGATCATAGATTCTAGAGCAACTAATCATGTTTGTGTTTCTCTACAGGGGTTCAAAGAAATGAGAAGTCTGTTGCATGGAGACTTCACGCTTTGGATGGGTGATGGATCCTTAGTCTTAGCTGAAGCAGTGGGAGACGTCCATCTGTATTTTGATAATTACAGAAATTTAATTTTGCGAGATTGTTTTTATGTTTCTAAATATAAAAGGAATTTAATTTCTATAGCTTGTTTATTTAAAGACTCCTATTTGATTTCTTTTAAAAATAAAGTGGTGATTCGTAAAAACAAATCTTTTATCTATTCTGGATGAATGCAAAATAATCTATATTTTATCAAACTTAAGATGGACTTACTGCTTAATATTGAGATGAATGATAATAACTCTAAAAGACTTAAAACTTCTCACTTTAATAAAACTTATCTTTGGCATTTGTGATTTGGTCTTATTAACCTGAATAGGATGGTAAGGGATGGACCTTTAAGCCACTTAAAGGTGGAATCTATACCACAATGTGAATCTTGTTTGGAGGGTAAAATGACCAAAAGACCATTCAAGTCTAAGGGCAATAGGGCCGAAGGAATTCTAAAACTTATGTATAGTGATGTTTGTGGACCGATGAACATTTGGGCACGAGGAGGGTATAAGTACTTCGTCATTTTTATTGACAATTACTCAACGTATGGGTATGTGTACCAGATGCACTATGAAAGCAAAACTTATGACAAGTTCAAAAAGTTTTGGGCTAAAGTAGAAAAGCAATTGGAAAGACCCATAAAGGCACTTTTATCTGATCGAGGTGGTGAATACCTTTTTGATGAGTACTTAGGACACCTATTAAAGAATGGCATTTTATCCCATTTGATTGCATTGAGCACTCCGCAGCAAAATGGCATAGTGAAGAGAAGAAATAGGACTTTATTGGACATGGTTAAGTCTATGATGAGTTATTCACCATTGCTATTGTCCTTTTGGGGATACCTAATACAAACTGTGTTGGCTCCAAGGTTTCACAAAGCCATTTTAATATTCTTTTAATGATAACAAATATGATTTTTATTATATGTGCAAAATACATTTTAATCTAATAATCATCTTGAGTGTCACTAAGCCTACATTTCAAGAAATCAAGTGAAGGCAGTTTAAGAAAGCTTGTGGAAGTAGACTTTTGAAAGGGAACTCACACGGACTTGAAGATTACAAGTTCTTATCTAGATTTTATTTAGTTCAAAAGTGTAAGTGAGCAATTCTCAAATTGAATGATCAAAAGAAAGCTTAAGAGCACACACTTACATTGCATTCATCATGCATACTTGTATTTGATATTGTTTTGGATTCGAATTGCTGAGATAATTGACTTAAATTGTTTTAGAAGTTTTTTTTGTAAAACAAGTTTCTCGGGCAATTTTGGTCTAAGGCAAATCAACTTGTCGACTAGCCTTGGTCGGCCTGCCGAAGTTGATTGGCCTGCCGAAAGCCTTGCTTCGGCCTACCACTCTGGATTCTTTTAACCCCTCGTCTGTAAAGGCTCTGGAGGCCTGTCGAAGGTATCTTCGGCCTGTCAAAGTTTCAAAGTTTGGCTTGCCGAACATCCTGCTTCGGCCTATCGATTTGCAGGTTATTAAAATCCTTCTTGTAGAGCTTCTATCGGCCTGCCAAGGGTTTAGCTTCAGCCTGCCGATGGTTTAATGTTCAGCCTACTGAACTATGAACTAGCCTACAGATTTGGTAACCGTTGAGAACTTGATTTTTAGTGCCTCAAACTTCGGCCTACCGAACTGTCTTTAACAGCTTTTTTTTTTTTTTTACCATTGGAGCTCTAATTGCAACAGCTAGTTTGACTCAAAATTGATGTGTTCAGATGTTTCTAAGCACTAGGGAGCTATAAAAACCCATCCATTCAATGTGCAATAAATGATGAAGGAACACAAGTGAAATTTGACATTATTCTACATTGTTCTTCTCAAGCATTCATTACACACACATTCTCTTGAGCTAAACTTGTTTCATATTCTCCTTGAGAATTACTCACACCTCCAAACACGAACCACAATTGTATTTTTCATCTCTTTTATTTCGGAGTGTATATTTTGTGAGTGTACCAAAATTACAACCACATTATTTACATTGTTGGGTTTCCAAAGCCTTGTAAATTTGGGGAATTCTTGGTTAGACAATCTACGGGAAAATTGTTACTTTGTAAGAAGATGTGGTGAGCCTTGGGTTGAGCAAGTCACCAATTGTATAAAGGAGTGATCGTGTCGAAAAGACGGTCTAATAGTGCAAGAGGTCAGGCAAAGAAGTTTAGCTTGGCGACAGTGGACGTAGGCATATTTGTCGAACCACTATAAATAGCGTTTGCATCTCTTCTCCTTATTCTTTACTTAATCGCTGTTTGTTTGTTGCTTGCTTGTGCTTATATTATCCTCTTATCATATTTACTTCTTAAGCATTTTACTTTAGAAAATTTCCAATAATTGTAAAAGTTTTCAAAAACCCAATTCACCCCCCCTCTTGGGTAGTTATTCTTGGGCTAACAATTGGTATTAGAGTTGGAAGCTCGTTTTAATTTTTCAAAAAGATTTTACAATCTTAAGCATAGCTACCCAAGGAGTAAAAGGTCAGTCCACAAATAGACCTTCATTATTCAATGGCACTGACTACAATTATTGGAAAACTAGAATAGTCATTTATCTACAATCGGTTGATTTTGATCTTTGGGATGTTGTTGAAAATGATCCTTTTCAACCTATGAAAGAGGTAGAAAATCGTCTAGTCCCTAAAGAATGTAAAGAGTATACTGATGAGGATAAAAGGAAAATCTCTTTAAATGCTAAACCAGTAAATACTTTATATTGTGTTCTTAATATAAATGAGTTCAATAGAATTACATCTTGCACCACAGCACAAGAAATTTGGCGCACTCTTCAAGTGGTTCATGAAGGAACAAACCAAGTCAAGGAGACTAAAATTAATTTTCTACTTCATGATTATGAAATGTTTAAAATGAAGGATCATGAATCTATTACCAATATGTATACTCAGTTTACCGATATCGTTAACGGTTTGAAATCTCTTGGTAGGAACTTCACCACAAGTGAATTGGTAAGGAAACTAGTTCGATCACTACCACCTTCTTGGCACGTGAAGAGGACAACACTAGAAGAAGCCAAGGACTTCTCAACATTGCCAATTGAAGAATTGATAGGATCACTCATGATGCATGAGATCATAAGGAAACAAAACCAACGAGAAGAAGAAGATGACAAGAGAAAGAAAGGGATTGCTCTAAAAGCCTTCTTCACCGATGATGATGAAGAAGAGGAAGAGGAAGATAGCCTCAATTCAAAGGACCTTGAAGAATTAGCAATGATTGCCAAAAGATCCAAAAAGCTTCATCATAAGATTAATCGTGGAAAAGGTATGAAAAAGAAGAATGATAGAGGTGAGAAATCTAAAGATGATATTATTTGTTTTGATTGTAAGAAACCTGGTCATATAAAATCGGATTGTCCTTTAAGAAAGAAAGTAGGTAAAAAGGAGTCAAAGAAGGCACTACAAAGAGTCCGAGGACTCCGACGATGATGGACCAAGAGAAGTCGCCAACATGTGTTTCATGGCAGTAGATGACGACAATGAGGTAAGTAGTTCTTACTCATCAGATAGCGATAATGAAGTAGATATTGAAGAATTGAAAACACTTTCAATGATTTGCATAAAGATTATGAAAAGTTAGTTCTCAAAAACTAGTCTCTCAACAAGAAAATTTCTATGCTTTTAGAAGAGATAGAGAGCTTGAAAGTTAAGAAAAACATGCATGATTCCTTGATCATTGAAAATGCATCCTTAAAAGAAAAGATTGATGACTTGACAAAAACGGTTTTGAATTTTACTAATGGAAAGAAAAATTTTAACTAATGCTTGGAGAACAAATATGCGTTTTTAACAATGGTAGTTTAGGATATAAACCACATATTGATTAAAAGTATTTTAAAAATTACTTTGTCAAAGCATCAACAAGCTCAAAATATGTGTGTACATATTGCAACAAAGACAGACATACACCCTTTTCATGTGCAATAAAGAAAAATGCTTATTTTGGAACCAAATACAAGTAGGTTCCAAAAGGCAAAAGAACTAACAATGATGGACCCAAGGTCATGTGGGTACTGAAAATCAAAACTTGAATCTTTATTGTAGGTACTAAAGAAGGAGAAAGAAAGATGGTTCCTAGATAGCGGATGCTCAAAACATATGTTGGGGGACTTATTACTATTCTCAAACTTTGTCAAGAAGAAAGGTGGAAATGTTACCTTTGGAGACAACGCAAAAGGAAGAATTCTTGGTATAGGTGATATCGGTAACAATTCCTCTACCTTAATTGAAAATGTATACTTGGTTGATAATTTGAAACACAATTTACCTAGCATTAGTCAATTGTGTGATAAAGGGTATAAGATAATCTTTGAGTCCTCTAGATGCTTGATTGAGAATGTTTATAATGGTGAAGTGGTGTTCATAGGTGACCGTCACAATAATGTTTATACAGTTGATATTGAAAAGTATTCAAACCAAAACCATTGTTTTTCGGCCTTAAATGATGAATCTTCGCTATGGCATAGAAGACTTAGCCATGCAAGCATGCATTTGATTTCAAAAAATGATATTGTTAAAGGTTTACCAAAACTAAGCTCTGAAAAAGACAAAGTGTGTGATGCATGTCAATTCAAAAAGCAAGTCCAAATTTCCTTTAAATCCATTTCCAAAATTGCTACCACTAGAACTTTGCAACTTTTGCACATTGATCCTTTTAGCCCTGCTAGGACCACAAGTCTAGGTGGTCAAAAATATGCTTTTGTTATAGTTGATGTTTTTTCAAGATTTACATGGGTTTTGTTTTTAACAAACAAAGGTGACACTTTACAAAGGTTTTCATATTTTTGCAAAAGAGTTCAAAATAAACAAGGCTACATGATCACCTCCATTAGAAGTGATCATGGAGGTGAGTTTGATAGTGATGCCTTTGAGTTGTTTTGCAATGAGAAAGGCTATGAACATAATGTTTTGGCACTAGAACACCACAACAAAATGGAGTTGTTGAAAGGAAATATAGGGTTTTGCAAGAAATGGCTAGGACTATGCTTAACAAAAATGGTTTACCAAAATATTTTTGGACCAAGGCCGTTAATACCTCTTACTATGTGATTAATAGAGTTCTTATTAGACCAAAAATAAACAAAACTCCATATGAGCTTTAGAAGGGTAGAAAACCAAATATCAATTATTTCAAGGTTTTTGGTTGCAAATTCTTTATTTTAAACACCAAAGACAATTTGGGAAATTTGATTCAAAATTCGATGTTGGTATCTTTCTCGAATATTCTACCTCTAGCAAAGCTTATAGAGTTTTTAACAAAAGAACTCTTGTTGTTGAAGAATCCATGCATGTTGTTTTTTATGAGACTAATGCTTTTATGGAAAGAATAGAAGATGATGATGATCTAGGTTAGGAGAATCAAATAAGGAAGCTAGAGATCAAAACAATGCAAAGGATGCAGATGAAGACTCCATTCAAACTTCACCAAAGATTGAGGAAAAACTAGAAGAAACGCCAAAAGAAGAAGGTACTTCGCAACCACTACCAAAAGATTGGAGGTATCACCCTTATCACCCTCAAACCGACATTATTGCGCATGATAGTCCAACTCATGGGGTGAAAACTAGAGCATCTTTTAAAAATATTTGCAACAATTTAGCTTTTCTTTCTCAAATTGAACCAAAAAGTTTTGAAGAAGCCGAAAATGATGAGTTTTGGATTTTGGCAATTCAAGAAGAGCTAAATCAATTTGAAAGAAATGATGTTTGGGAACTTGTTCCTAAACCTAGTTCTCAATCCATAATTGGGACTAAGTGGCTATTTAGAAATAAAAAGGATAAGCAAGGTAATGTTGTGAGAAATAAGGCTAGACTAGTGGCCCAAGGTTTCAATCAACAAGCAGGCATTGATTTTAAAGAAACTTTTACACCGGTTGCTCGTCTAGAATCCATTAGAATGGTACTTGCTTTTGTATGATACAAAAGTTTTACTCTTTATCAAATGTATGTCAAAAGTGCATCCTTAAATGGATACATTTTAGAAGAAGTTTATGTTGCACAACCACCTGGTTTCAAAATCATAAGTATCTGAATCACGTCTTCAAATTAAAGAAAGCTTTATATGGTCTAAAGCAAGCTCTTAGAGCTTGGTATGAAAGACTAAGTAAATTTTTGATTAAAAACAGTTTTTGTGTTGGAAAAGCAGATACTATTCTTTTTATTAAACACAAGAGTGAAGACCTAGTTATTGTTCAAATCTATGTTGATGATATTATTTTTAGTGCCACTCTATGTGAAGAATTTTCTAAGTGTATGCACAGCGAATTTAAGATGGACATAATGGGAGAATTAGATTTCTTCCTTGGACTTCAAATCAAGCAAGCAAAGGAAGGAATTTTCATAAATCAAGTCAACTATGTGAAGGATCTACTCAAACGATTCGAAATGGATGATCTTAAGCCAATGCCAACTCCTATGAGTTCTTCAATCAAGCTTGACAAAGATGAAGATGGCAAGGCGGTAGAAATCACAAAATATAGAGTTATGATCGGATCTCTGCTATACTTGACTGCTAGTAGACTCGACATTATGTTTAGTGTAGGGGTTTGTGCAATATTTCAATCAAATCCTAAGGAATCTCACGTTAGTGCCATTAAATGCAATTTTAGATATTTAAGTGGTACTAAGAACCTAGGATTGTGGTATCCCAAAGGCACACACATAGACTTGCTAAGTTATTTCGATGCCAATTGGGCCGGTTGCACAATTGATAGGAAAAGCACAAGTGGAACTTGTCACTTTCTAGGATTTGCATTTGTCTCATGGTTTAGCAAGAAACAAGCCATGGTGGCACTTTCTACCGCAGAAACAAAATACATATCAGCGGCTAGTTGTTGTGCATAAGTCCTTTGGATGAAGCAAACTCTAAAGGATCTAGGTCTAAGCTATGAGCATGCTTCAATTTTATGTGACAATACTAGTGTAATCAATTTGCCTAAGAATTAGGTTCTACATTCACGCACAAAGTATATAGAGATTAGACATCACTTGTTGCATGATCATGTTCAAAGAGGGGATATCATTTTGGAATTTATTAGCTCAAATGATCAACTAGTAGACATTTTCACCAAACCTCTTGCACTAGAACGTTTTTCACATCTTAGAAGAGGACTTGGAATGATTGATACTTTAGAATTGCATTTGCTTAATCATTGATGTACTTACTTAATGCTTATCTTGATGAACTCAATGGTTGATTTAGTGTTTTGTTGTATTCTTATGTTAAATTTATGATTAGGCATGTTTGTACAATGTTTTGAAATGTGTTTGTACTTTTGTATTGGGCAAAACAATGTTTTTCTACATTTTTCTAGTGGTTGCTTGACTGCAGCAATCGGCCTACTAACCATTCAGGATCAGCCTGCCGATTCTGATAAATTCGGCCTGCCGATGAAAATCATCGGCTTGTTGAACTCAAAGTTCGGCGTGTCGATCTGTCGGGGTATATATACCCCCAGACTTGAGTAAACCCTATTCTACTCAGTTTTCTCTTGCTCTCCACTATCGCAGCTTTCTCCCTTAAGAGCGAAAATCATCACCCACTTCTCCATTTTTTGATTTTCTTGCAATTTTCATCGATTTAGTGAGTTTCATCTCTTTCCCTCACTTTTTTTAGCATTTCCTTTGAGTTCTCTCACTTTTCTCTCAAGCTTCTCCTCCTTCTCTCTCAAAATCGCATTTTTTTGCTTTATTTTGGGTTTCATCTCTTGCATTCTCCAATGGCTTCAAGCTCTCGTCCTTTCAAGAGCACCAAATCCATCGCTCACAAAGAATCCAACAAAGAGGTAACTTTGGAGGAATTTTCAAACAAAAAATATGTTAATTTTTTCTCTAGTAGGAAGATTATTCAAGGGAAGTATATTTGTTTTGATGATTTTGCTAGCTTTGGTATAGAACTCCTTTTTGATAGGCTTAAGTGTTAAAATATTATGATTATGAAGGAAAATACATATCCTAAGCTTGTTAAAGGGTTTTATGCCAATCTTAGAGCATCTTATGACCCCCTTGAAATTGCTATGACAATGAAAGTAGAATTATTGAGTTATCACCAACCATTTTAGTGGAGATACTTGATATACCACTAGAAGGTGAGGATATTCATGGAGTTAAGACCTAGATGTTTGATAAAGAGACTATAGCCAAACTTATTTTTGTAACACCCTCTTACGGACATCACAATAATTGTTACTTTCATCCTTGTTATCATTATTGATAAAGTAGACCATTTAAATTTAGACACAATTTGATAAACATATCCCAGGATCCATGCATACAAATTTTTTTTTAAATATTCCAAATATTTCAAATCCTTTTTTTTTTTCATGGTTTGTCAATGCCAAATTAACAAAACTATAATTCAAACAAAATTTTAAAACAAACTTTAAAATCTATTTTAAACAATTTGGTAGACTGAACTTTTAAAAAATCAAAATAAATATAAAACAAGTCTTTTCACTTAATAGTGCGAAAATTATAGCATTCAAAGAAATAAAAACATAGTTAAAAAAAATTATTCTTTCTTAGCGTTTTTTCATTTTCGATCCATCGTTTGTAGCCCACACGCTCGTCCTCACCCTCTACATATTCCATGGTCCTCTTACCTTTACCTGCAACATGATTATAAACTAAGTAAGCAAAAGCTTAGTAAGTACACTTTCCTATCTCACAACATAAAACATTTTATAAATATCTTTGTGAAACATCGTAATCATAATCATTATTAACATAATAGTGCTCTTGGCACAGTTTCATATAGAACATATCTTTCATTATCATTATCTATATTAAAAACTTCATTCATTTTATCTTTGGGGCCTAAGTGTTGCACCATAAACATCATCATCGTAGGCGCGCCGTCATGAGAGGAGAGGGGTAGCTAATCCCAAACCAAACATGACAAGTCCAACCTTCAGGACATCATAAACATAAACATAACATAGCGTGTGCAACACTTAATTAAGTGATATATATATATATATATAGATATACTTTCAACATACCTTATCATTGAAACATTCGTTAAACTTTTTGTTACAACAAGAGTTTTCATGAGAAAACCATATGTAAAAACAAACTTTAAAAAAATTATCATAAAACATATTCTTAAAATTTTTTCGTAAACTTTTATCATGTTGCAGGTGAGAATATACTTACTTGTCTTGCTTGCTTACTAAACCTTAACTTGGGTGACGTCGCTGCGGTTCTCGGTGTGCTCGTCTTTTGGAGGGTTCATGTCAAAAATTCATATTGACCATAAGTCACTAGCAATACTATTAGCAATATATAAACATCTCATACTATTATTAAACATCACCTTATCACGTAATAATATCAAGAAGCACAAAATTATAATTTATAAACTTAGGGCATAATTTCAAAAAGTAGGCAGAATAACCTTTATTCACTTAAAAATTCATAATAATTTCATCTTAACTCCAAATTAGTCAAAACCAATGGCATTAGAAACTAGACTAAAAAAAAAATAATTTCATATATTACACGAATATTTTGACAAAAATTTTCATGAAGAAAAAGTCCTCGAAATTCAATCTAAATTTCGGGTCTGTTTAAAACTGTACAGCTTTTAAGGTCAATTTTGAAAAATCATAACTATTTAATGAGAACTCCGATTCAAGCAATTCAAAATCCAAACGAAAGCTTAAGATGTCTGGTATTTGGAAAAAATATAAGAAAAATATAAACAATGCAAATACAGAATCAAAAATTACTGAAATACGATGGCTATTAGGTGTTAGTATGAAAAGTAGACTTAAGGAATCAAAAATTCAATAATTAAAAAAATAAAATTACTTTAACCCTAAAATTTTTAAGACATCCTAATAACATATATATACAGTAATACAAAAAGTCTCATTAGCAAATAAATTTGTTTAGCCATACAAAGAGGTCACATAAACAAAAAGTACCGAATTTACTGAATTGACAGCTATAAAACCTATCTTTAAGAAAATTCAAGAACTTATAAAATATTCATCAAATAACCAAAAAATTTTCCAGATCATAACTTAACATATGCATGAATATCTCTATAAAATTTTGTTTAAATCCAAGGTCGTTTGCCCCTTAAACATGGACTATACTTTTGTACAAAATACCAATCAGCAACAGTTTGATCATGAGTGGCAGAGAAAGAAAATTTAATATCTCAGCATAAAAAATTCCAACTAAAGTGAAATTTTGATGAATATCACATAACACATACATAAACATCATACTAAAATTTCAGAGCAAACGGAAATTCGTAGACAAAGTTATGGGGGTCGAATTACAAAGGAAACAAAATTTCAACAATAGTCTAGAATGAGTTTCTTACCTCTAAAACGATTCTTCTTAATTCTCTTGAATTATCTAAATGAAAACCCAATATTTCCTTCAATTGTTTCCATAAAAATAAAGGAGAGAGAGAATTTTGTTTGGCTAGAAATTTAGAGAATGAAGGCTTTGGTGGCTCAAAGGTATATTTATAGGTTTATGAGAGAGAATGGATTAAATAAGTGTAGAAAACCCTAATCCTAATCCTAATCTAATTCAACTTTCCTTCTTCTTCTTCTTTTTTTTTTTTTTTTTCTCTCTCTACGGCAATCTACCGTTTCCATTCTCTTATAACCTTATATATATATATAGATAAAATATAATATAAACTTATAATATAATATAATATTATAATATAATATAAAATAATTATAATATATAATTACTTATATATAACAAAAATATTTACTACCATAACCCAAAAAAAATATTAATTTTCACATTATTCTCTTAGACATTTTATATTATCCAATTGCTTAATGTCATTATAATAAAAATACTACATATGTAATTATTATAGCATCATAAATATTATAAAAAAGATAAGGAAATATGCAACAACATTCATGTCATCATCAAGAATATAGTTGTAGGCATACATAACCCTAGAGCATTATAAAGATTATGTTTTTCGAGCAAGTTGAAACCCATAAAAAAATAAATAAATACTTTAAGCTTATCATCACTTTTGACATGAACATCCCATATACCGTCACCTGCGACATTACTAAATAAAATGTTAATTTACTTAACATAAATAATAATAGCACTAAAACATCACATTCTAACGTTAAATTAACATAAGTGTCCATAGAAGAAAACGACGGACGTTACAATTTTTGAGAATGATGATGGTAGTTTGCCTAGAAAAATTAATGCAGCATCTTTACTTCATAGGAGTCAAGTCCTCCATATAGCCGGCCATAAGCATGAAGTCCACTTTATTGACCTTCACTTTATTTACTGCCTCCTTAGTGGTACTAGAATAAATCTACCCCTTTTATTGGTATGACAGATGATTGATGTTGTTGAAGGGAAAAGAGTACTGGCTTGCCATATGGATGCTTCTTACTAAAATTTTTCACTCTTTTAATATGCGAACTGCTGATGAGAAGGAAGTGGCTCTCTATAAACCTTACAATGCTTTTGGTGCCCTAACCATTAGCAAAATGGGATTTAAGGAAGTACAAGGGCAATGGGTGCCCGCTGGCGGGCGAGTTGCTCCTCAAGGTGTTCAAGATGAAGAAGAAGAAGAAGAGATGGCCAACATTGAAGCTTAAGGTGGTAATGATGACGATGAAGAACTTATTACTCTTCAAAGGCTCTATTCACACCAACAACTTCTCTTTGAGCAACAGCAAAAGATGGGAGTCTACATTGCAAATTTGCAAGCCGGTCAACAAGAAATTCTCAATCTTCTTCGACAAATGCACTTTGGCAAAGAATCATCGAGGCAACCATAAAATCTCTCACCCTAGTTCTTTTGTTTATTTTATTTGCAAATTTTATACACTTTGCTTATGGATAATGACAATTAAAATTTTTAATGACTAATTTGGTATTTACTCCATTAATGCTCTATCATGTTCTCTTTGGTATTTATTTCTTTTGCTAATGTCAAAAAGGGGGAGAATATGTATATTTTTTATTATGGAGCAATAAGGATGGTGGTTCTTTGTGGATATTCTTTATCTTTGCATTCTTATATTTTTATCTTCATCTTTTATTGGTATCTTAGCATTTGTGATGAAATTTGATGTTTTAAAGAAAGCATATTTTTTAGGGGGAGCTCTTTCTATTTCATTGTTAAATGTTTTGAGTGGAGAATATCACCTTAAGGGGGAGCTTTTCCAAAAATGTTTTCATATTATCAGCTTTTAAATCTGCACATATTAAGGGGGAGCAACTAAAATTTTTCAAAGACAATAAAAAATTGTTTTGTCATCATCAAAAAGGGGGAGATTGTTGGCTCCAAGGTTTCACAAAGCTATTTTAATATTCTTTTGATGATAATAAATACAATTTTTATTATATGTGCAAAATACATTTTAATCTAATAATCATCTTGAGTGTCATGAAGCCTACATTTCAAGAAATCAAGTGAAGGTAGTTCAAGAAAGCTTGTGGAAGTAGACTTTTGAAGGGAACTTACACGGACTTGAAGATTACAAGTTCTTACTTAGATTTTATTTAGTTCAAAAATGTAAGTGAGCAATTCTCAAATTGAATGATCAAAAGAAAGCTCAAGAGCACACACTCACATTGCATCATCATGCATACTTGTATTTGATATTGTTTTGAATTCGAATTGCTGAGATAATTTGACTTAAATTGTTTTAGAAGTTTTTTTGTAAAACAAGTTTCTCGGGCAATTTTGGTCTAAGGCAAATCGGCTTGCCGACTAGCCTTGGTCGGCCTGTCGAAGTTGATCAACCTGTCAAAAGCCTTGCTTCAGCCTACCAATCTGGATTCTTTTAACCCCTCATCTGTAGAGGCTCTGGCAGTCTGTCGAAGGTATCTTCGACCTGTCAAAGTTTCAAAGTTCAGCTTGCCGAACATCTTGCTTTGGCTTGACGATTTGAGGGTTATTAAAATCCTTCCTGTAGAGCGTCTATCGGCCTGTCGAGGGTTTAGCTTCAGCCTACCGATCGTTCAATGTTCGGCCTACCGAACTGTAAACTGGCCTGCCGATTTGGTAACCGTTGAGAACTTGATTTTCAGTGCCTCAAACTTCGGCCTGTCGAACTGTCTATAACAGCTATTTTTTTTTTTACCATTGGAGTTCTAATTGCAACAGCTAGTTTGACTCAAAATTGATGTGTTCAAATGTTTCTAAGCACTAGGGAGCTATAAATACCTATCCATTCAATGTGTAATAAATAATGAAGGAACACAAGTGAAACTTGGCATTATTCTACATTGTTCTTCTCAAGCATTCATTACACACACATTCTCTTGACCTAAACTTGTTTTATATTCTCCTTGAGAATTACTCACACCTCTAAACACGTACCACAATTGTATTTTTCATCTCTTTTATTTTGGAGTGTATATTTTTTGAGTGTACCAAAATTACGACCATATTATTTACATTGTTGGGTTTCCAAAGCCTTGTAAATTTGGGGAATTCTTGGTTAGACAATCTACGAAAATTGTTACTTTGTAAGAAGATGTGGTGAGCCTTGGGTTGAGCAAGTCACCAATTGTATAAAGGAGTGATCGTGTCGAAAAGACGGTCTAATAGTGAAAGAGGTCAGACAAAGGAGTTTAGCTTGGCGACAGTGGACGTAGGCATATTTGCCGAACCACTATAAATAGCGTTTGCATCTCTTCTCCTTATTCTTTACTTAATCGCTGTTTGTTTGTTGCTTGGTTGTGCTTATATTATCCTCTTATCATATTTACTTCTTAAGCATTTTACTTTAGAAAATTTCCAATAATTGTAAAAGTTTTCAAAAACCTAATTCACCCTCCTTCTTGGGTAGTTTTTCTTGGGCTAACAAATCGCATGTTATCTTTTGAACAATGTGCCTTCAAAATCAGTCCCTAAAACTCCTCATGAGTTGTGGACAGACAAGAAGACATCTATAAACCATATTCACATATGGGGATGTCTGGCTCATGTCCTATTTAGGGATGCGAATAAGTTGAAAGCACGTTCAGAAGTTTGCATATTTGTAGGATATTTAAAAGGGACTAAATGGGGTTATTTCTATAACCCAAGGGAAAATAATGTCATGGTTTCAACAAATACAACTTTCCTTAAGGAGAGTTACATGGATGACTTTAAGCCTCGAAGCAAAGTGGTGCTCAAAGAGTTAAGGAGTGATTCGATCACTCTGGGGGTTTTAGTAGAAACCACTCTAATCGGTGTAAAAAAACCAAATGAACCCGAACAACAACCTAAGGGGCTTCGGCCTAGTGGGACGATCGGGCGTCAATCTAACTGGTATATGTTCAATGGTGAGGCCTTCTTGGCTGAACCGGATGAACATGATAGGGATCCTTACACTTACGCAAAGGCTATGGATAATAATATTGATTTGAAACTCTAGGCAGAGGCCATGAACATAGAGATGAAGTCTATAGAGACTAATCGGTTTGGGAGCTTATGGATCTTCCCGAATTAGTAAAACCCATAGGGTGTAAGTGGATTTATAAGAGGAAGAAAGGAGTGGATGGAAAAATCAAAACCTTTAAAGCTAGACTGGTAGCTAAGGAATACACACAAAAGGAAGGAATCGATTAGGAGGAAACCTCTTCAAGACTGTCTTTCTAAATGGCTATCTTGATGAGTCTATTTATATAGAACAATCAAACGGGTTCAAGGTCAAGGGTCAGGAGGGTAAGATTTGTAAGTTGCTAAAGTCAATTTATGGACTTAAGTAGGCTTCTTGTTCTTGGAACATAAGATTTGATCAAGTGATCAAGACTTATAGGTTTGCATAAAATGTGGACAAACCACGTGTGTACAAACACATTAAGGATGGGAAGGTGGTTTTTCTACTACTCTAAGTAGATGACATTCTGCTAATTGGCAATGACGTTGGGGCATTGTCATCGGTCAAATTATGGTTGACTAAGTAGTTTGACATAAAGGACTTGGGTAAGGCTAATTTTGTTCTCCATATCTAAATCTTTCAAGATAGGAAGAACAAAATGATAGCTTTGTCTTAGACCAGATACATAGATAAGATTCTCAAGAGGTTTGCAATGCAGGATTCCAAGAAAGGTAGGCGATCATTTAGGTATGGAATTACTCTTTTTAAGAAAGACTCTCCATAGTTTGAGGAAGAAAGAGAGTACATGGAGAAGGTGCCTTATGTTGCAGTAGTAGGTAGTCTCATGTATGCAATGCTTTACACATGATTGGATATTTGTTATGTAGTTGGGATTGTAAGTTGATTTCAGGCAAATCCAAGACCAAACCACTAGGTTGCAATCAAGCTTATTTTCAAGCAATTGAGAAGGACTCGAGGGTATATGCTTGTGTATTTGGGTGAGGACTTAACTCCTCTAGGACACACAGATTCAGATTTCCAATCTTATCTGGATTCGAGGAGATCGACTTCTAGGTTTGTATTTACTTTGGGCGGCGGTGCCATTAGTTGGAGAAGTGTGAAGCAAGATTTTACTTCGAATTCAATGATGGAAGCCAAGTATGTGGCGGCTAGTGATGCTTTGAAAGAAGTAGTATGGCTCTGTAGGTTCCTAGGGGAACTTGAGGTAGTTCCTGGTATGGATAAGGCGGTATCACTATACTGTGATAACAATACGGTGGTACCTAATGCTAAGAAACCAAGATTTCATAAGAAGAGTAAGCATATTGATCGAAAATATCATGTGATAAAGGACTTCGTAGAAGGTAGGCATGTCGTTGTGTGCAAAATCGCGCCAGATGATAATTTAGCTTATCCATTCATGAAGACACTTACTGGGAGAGTCTTCAAGAGGCATGTGGAAGCTATGGGGATGCGAGATTTGTCATATTTACTTACCTAGTGCAAGTCGGAGATTGTTAGACATGTATGCCCTAAGGAGTAAAAATGTAATATGTTTTTGGAGACATTTTTATCAATAAAGAATTTATTTTTATTCATATACCAAAATGTTGTCTTCTTTGCGTTCATATTTTTTAGATGCATGATAAGCAAACAAATGTTTAAGACTATCGGTCTAAACCTTTAAGATTGGGCATATGATGGACAAATTATATGGAAGACACGATTTTTAAGGTGAAGGTCTAAATCATAAGATCCATAATCTAGGGAATAAAGTTAGATGCATTATTTATGCAAAGATTGTTATGCTATCTATATCTCTAATAGGAGATGGTTTGTTATGACCATCGAAGGTGGACTCTACGAATAAAAATATTGGTGCATTATCATAGGTGACAATGTGTTGGATCGAGACATAAAGTGATATGATTTGGATTAATAATTTTGTCTTGGCAAATCGATTCACTTTAGACAATTATATGTGTTGTATCTTAATCTTGAGATGAATCATGGGCCCGTTGTCTTGACTTATGTTTTTTTATGTACCAAATGGTGACATCCACATTTTAATAGTGGTATGCATGCCGATATGTTGGAGGCATGACTTTTGATAGCGTAGACCTATTATTCATAGATATGAAATCCATAGCACCTCTTTAGGAGTAGTTGATATCCTCTTATATGCGTTATCCTATAATTGAAAAACTAGAGCGCTCAACTATTTGGATGCATAGGTGTAACCAAATGGTATACTATCTTTGGATGGTAAGTTTTTCAATAGTGAGATAATATAACGTAAGATAAAAATAATCGGGAAGGTAAGACAAAATTTATCCTTAAGCCGATTATAGATAATCCTATGGGGATATGATACATTATGATATGTCATGAAGACTTAGCTATACGGGCTTCATAATTCTATATAGTTCAAAAGTGAGCTCTAAGCTTTTAGTAGAGTAGCGTTAGCGTTGATAAGTATGAAATGTATATCTGAGATATTGGGTTTCATAATTATCGAGAACTTGAACTATATAGGTCCATTAGGTCCCCTTTGCTAGCTCATAAAAATCCTATAAAGATACGACGTGCTTTTTCCAATAATTGGTAACTTGTGTCAAATTATCATATTGGCTGAAAATTTGATAAGATCAGATAATTCATGTTTATCGGTTGAATTAATTTTGTGAAAAATTTATTGAAGATAAACTTGTTGAATTATCAAGATCTTATAATTCATCTCGGTTTATTGGTTGGATTAATTTGGAATAAATTAATTCAAGATAAACTTGTTGAATTATTAGGAATATTAATTTTCCTAGAGATTATCTAGATATGACTATTTTAATCAGATAACTTATCTATTTTGTTATTTGAATTAAGATGAAGGCTCTATCCCAAGAATCTCGGGTGGAAAATAAAAGATTCGTAGGGATCATTTATCGTAAGTTCGGTAGGCTGATCTTTAAGTTTGGCCTTCGATGGAGCAAGTTTGGCCTGCTGATGGAGCAAGTTCGATAGGCCAATCTACAAGTTCGGCCTGTCGACCGAGTGATAAATAAATCACGCATTTTCACACTGATTTTATTAGATTTTGTTCTTGATTTGATTCTGATTTGAATTTTTGAGGCCTTGTTTGATAAGGACTGACTCCTAGGCCCAACCTTTATAAAAAGGGGAGTGAGACTCATTGTTGTTCAGATCAATTAAGAAATCTAGAGTGAGACTTTGTTGGTGAGACTTTAAAACTCTCTAGAAGGCTGTTGTTCACAAATCACAAGCACTAGTTTTGGGTTTTTCTCAATTAGTTAGAAGGAGAGTCGCCTGGTGGAAGAGCTATAGGAGTGTGCCCACACACACATCGATTGTGTATAGAGAATGGCAAAGAAGACTAGTTAGTTGAAGCTCTTCTAGAACCTTACTTCTCTTCATGGATTGTGGAGCTTTTCGACAAATAAGTTTAGTAAGATCTGGTTAATTTATGCATATAGTGTGTCAAACTTGTATTTTAGAAAATACTTTGGCATAAAAAAATTTTTAAAATTCCTCTACGTATTGTTTTTCTAACAGAAGCATCTCACAAGACTTAATAATAAAGGACTGTCGTCGATAGTTACAAGTTATACATCATATTCTACAAATAGTTATATTTTCTACACTTACAAAAGAGATAAGAAGTATCCCGACTAAAATAGTAGTATGACTCTTTGTATAGAGGCTATGCGTATTGCCTTTGTGAAGGATAAGAATCTAGTATATGGGACCATGAACTACTTTAGTTTCATTGCAGATATTTAGGAACTTGATTATTGTGGATTATGAGTAACACCTTTTAAGTGCAAGCAGCCTAATAAATACTATGTTAAGATTGATAATGACAGTCTCATAGTGGTTGACGTTATGCTATTGCGATACAAAGGCGATCCCTTCATTATGGTTTCGCAAGCAATCTAAGTTTTTTAGGCAATGGATCTCGAAGATTTGGATACAAAAAAAAGGTGTTAAAAAACTAAAAGAGTCAAAACATGAGGTAGAACAACATTAAGGGTTAAAGAAACAACTCATTGGGGATTGTTGACCTATTGTGAAAGAGCCCTTGCCTTTATTTAATGTCTCTTCAATTCCCGATCTATTTAAGTCGATAGCTTTATATGCATATGGTGTTATGCAAAGGGATTGTAGATTGAGTACCTGATACTGCCAACAATCATTGGCAATGATATTTATTATTCATTGACTTTGAAAAAATTTGTGCGCACTGTATAATGATTAAATCATTACTTCTTATTCTTTTTATTGTTATAAAAAAATAAGTTCATACATTGTTTTTATTACAGCTTTTTTTGTGGAATGTTATGAATGTTGAGGCTTACCGTGACAATTCGGCTTCATTTCACCAGCACTTATCTCACATGCTGCAAGAGGTAGAAATGATGAAGTTAGAGAGTCTGCCACAACCCTTGCCACCCTTAACGTGAAACACCAAGGGAAATTATACTCCATACTATACAACGTTGGTGAACATTAGATATTGGCACTTGTTTCACCATAGGAGGACCATGTATTTAGTTTGATCCTTTTGGATGCCCACCACAAGATTTGGTGGAAGTTACTAACATGTAAGTGTGATTTTACATTATATTATTTTGCTTAACTCTTTTTTATTTGACAAATTATTAGGGCCCTTAACGATCGAAAGCTTGAAGTAGGAGTCGGTATAACAATGCAATCAAATAGACGAACGTTATATATCCGCCCCAAGTTTTTTTAGCAACAAGGCTATATCGAATACAGTTTTTTTATTTTACATTACATGTGGAACATAATTTTTATTGATAATAGTTTATTTGCACAATTTTTATTGGTAATAGTTTATTTGCACTTTTGAAAAAGGAATTTTACGTAAGTGATAATATAGATAAGGTTAGAATTGAGTGGGTTAAACTTTAACTGGCTATTTTAGGTATAGTTAGTAAATTAGCTACAAACTTTGTATATTTGACTATGTATTGTAAAATTTTTTTAGTTCTTTGTAAATATTTGATTTTATAAGGAAGGCCTTGTATTAATGAATAACACATTGGACTAGTTATCCCATAAGAAATTAGATTTTTTTTTTTAATTTTGACCAATTTTCCACGATGATTTAATATAAAAACCATCATGAAAGAATGTTATAACACGATTGTTTTATAAATAAATGAAAAACTATTGTGAAAGTTAAATCAATGACGAATTTTTCAAGACAGTTTTTCTAGACAATGCATATATCAACCATCATAGTAGGTTCCCAAATATCCCCTCCTTGCCAAAAAACTCTTCATTCTATGACATTTAGAAGCTGCCATGGAAACCCTTCCTGCTACTACGGCACTAGGATTTAACCGTCGTGAAAATTTTTCATGACGGTTTTTTTACTGTCGTGTAAATTTTCCACGACGGTTGTCATAGAATAAACAATTTTTAGTCGTTAGGTCATTATATCACAAGGGATTAAAACTTGTTTCTTGTAGCTATTTAGTGAACATGTTTGGATTATTTTCATGCTTATTTAGACCTATGCCCTAAATTTATCTAAAACCTAGCTATGGCCATCGTCAGTATTAGGATTAATATATCGGAATAGACTATCTAAATTCTTCTACTCAATGGAATTTATAAAAGAGAAAACATTATCCAAAAAATAAATTGGAGTGGATTTAGAAAGTACACATCTCTGAAGTGGCCATGCCCATACAAAATAGAGACTCCATAGTCTCATCAACAACTCTTATAAAAAAAATAATCCTAGAGTTTGTATTTTACAAAATTGAGGTGCCATCTCTGCCCTTGTCTCTTACTCGAGTGTTGCTATGTCTCTACCATTGTGCCTAACCTTATCAATACATCTTTGTGGAAACCATCAATCCAATGTATTTTTCAACTTTAATGATCAATTAAACTGACTATCTAAAATGAATCAAATGCAATTGATGGTAGTCCAATTATTTGTCAGCAGTATGGTGCTTGATGGGTGAAAATTGATGAATTGGAGCCGACAAATGCCCTAATTGAGGCAATGATTATTGGAATATTGCTAAAACTATAGAACTATAGAAGTAATCTTTTAAATTACATGACCAAATTTTAAAAAAAAAAAAAAAACTCTCTCCTAGCTTGTAAGACATAATACATGAGTAACATGGCCCTTCTATCCATCTAACCCTATTCACCACTAAATCTTGACCTCTTACTACTGTCCAAATCGGCTTTTACCTATTTCCGTTAGCGACCATTGGTCTTTGATTTCAACATGACAGATATTCCACTATTCTCTTTGTCCATACTCCACACCTATATTCATAAAAGACTGATGGATAAAATTGGACGAAAGGACTGATCATGAAATTATTTTATCAATTGATGAGGATGTAGTTAAATTTGGGAGGCAAACCGTTGTTCAAAACTTGGAAAACAAAAATTTGACTCAAAAAAAAAAAAAAAAAAAAAACGAGCTCAAAACAAACAAAACAAATCCTTTCACGCCCGAAACCACGCTAGTCTCCAATGGCCCCACAACAATAAAAAAATAATTAAAAAAGGATCAGAAAAAAGTTAAGCAAAAAAGAAAAAGAAAAAGAAAAAATAAAAATAGAGAGAAAAGCAGAGAGAAAGAGAGAGACCATACGCGAAGAAGACCGTGAAAGACCATTCATCAATTCTCAGTCTTCGCCGTTTCGCCTTGATAGCGAGGTGAGCGAAAAACCGGCTATGGCGGCGGCGACGACGACGAAGACGACGGTGATGGTGATGATGACTATTTTCCGGAGCTTGTGCAGTAATTTCTCTCTCCCGGCGGCCGTGATTTTCCTGCTCTTCCTGATTTGCAACAAGGTCACCACCACTTCCGCTCTCAACAACGCCGTTTTAAGCGTCAAGTACAAGTACGCTGGCCGGGAGCCCTCCCTCAGCGCTCTCAAAGCTCACGACGATCGCCGCCAGCTTAGAATTCTCGCCGGAGTTGATCTTCCCTTGGGTGGTTCCGGCCGTCCCGACGCCGTCGGGTATCTCTCTTTCTATTGTTCCTTTTGTTACTCGCGAACTTTGCTCTCGATTTTTCATTTTGTGAGTTGAAATATTTGTGTTTTGTTTAATTCCTAGGCTTTACTATGCTAGAATTGGGATTGGAACTCCTCCGAAGGACTATTACGTGCAAGTAGATACAGGAAGTGATATTATGTGGGTGAATTGTATTCACTGTAAAGATTGCCCTACTAGAAGCTCCCTTGGTGTACGTTTTTTGTTAATGTTTTTTATTTTGGTTTACTTTAATTAGAAACAAACATTATTGTTTATTTAAAAAACCGGGATAATACAAACACAAGAACTAGTGAAAAAGGCTTTCCTTTATATAAGATTACTGTAACAAACCAGAGAACCGGATTTGTTTTCATGTTAACAGATAGACTTGACGTTATATGATATTGAGGACTCTTCAACTGGGAAATTGGTACCTTGTGATGAAGAATTTTGCTTGGAGTTCAATGGGGGTCCATTGTCTGGTTGCACGAAGAACATGACGTGTCCGTATCTTCAGATATACGGAGATGGAAGCTCCACTGCTGGCTACTTTGTGAAAGATATAGTGCAGTATGACCAAGTGTCGGGGGACCTCGAAACTACAAGTTCAAATGGGAGTGTCATTTTTGGGTGAGTTATTTGGTAATTGCTGATGTGTGATTGAGGACACTTAGTAAAGTTAATTATGAATGTCTTTGCTAGTTAGCCATGTTCAAGACTAGAAACTGTGTGAAGGAGTGATGGGTCATACTTTGGTTTGTACTAAATGTTAGATCTTAATACACGTTCTCCTCTCATTGATGGGTAAGGAAAATCATTCTCTCTTCTGCAGCAACTGATATATCAACTAGTATAAGTATTCTATAAATCAGGTTGAGCGTCTGTGTGTTGAAATGTACTTGACTGTCTGCTATCATGTGTATGCACGTATATATATCAGGTTCAGGCTCAACTATATAATAAATTTTTTAACTTTTATATTGGCTCAGTAGGTGTTTCACCATGTTAACATGCCATTAAAAACACTCTTGGTGCCTCCTCAACTCTATAGGTTTTTTCCGGTTTTGTATTGTAGCTCCTACATGCAATGACAACAGGGGAAGACTACTGATTGTATTATACAATGGAAATCCTCTCTTTTAGTTTGTCCTCTAATTTTTACTGTGGGGTTATTTTTGTAATGGACTTACGTTCTCGTCATAGATGTGGTGCTACACAATCTGGGAATCGAGCTTCGTCTGGGGAAGAAGCACTCGATGGGATACTTGGGTTTGGAAAATCGAATTCATCTGTAATTTCACAGCTAGCTTCATCTGGAAGTGTGAAAAAGATGTTTGCTCACTGCTTAGATGGGACGAATGGGGGTGGTATCTTTGCCATTGGCCATGTTGTACAACCCAAAGTTAACATGACGCCCTTGGTACCAAACCAGTACGTACCTTTTTTTAGTATTCAACTAAAATCACTTATCTTGATTATGTTTTTTCATTACATTTGTATTTTCTTATGAGGTTATTATTTTACTTGTGTTTAGTGTGAAATTTAACTGATTTCACTTTGTTTCATTAGTCGTAAAAGTCTAATCATTCTGGAACTGATTCTCTCCTCGTTGCTCTTATTAAGGGGATCAAAGCACTACCTTGAGGAAGTAAATTAACAAGATGCTACACTCGCTTTCGAGAACTTAAAGTGGAGAGGTTTTGTTGATGAAGTGCTATGCACTAAAAGACAAGTATCATGAGTAACAAAACATGAGTTTGTGTTGTATTGACTAAACAAACACTAGAAATGTATTTAAAAAGAAAAAAAGAAACTTAAGCTCATATCTCAAAAAGTAAAGAGTTTAAACAGATTGAAGCTAATTAAAACCAGGCAGTGTGTTTACCCTATGAAATATGATATTATTCAAAGGAGGAGTAGGTCACATATTTTTGTTATGCATTATTTGGTAGCTTTATAATTGTGGCATGGCGAATTTAGGAAGTCAATTCTGTTTCATATGCAAATATTGAGTTTTGTGCTATTGGCTGAAAGACGTCAAAAGCTTTGTTCTTTTAAAGTAACAACAGATGACTTAAAAAAAAGGGTAATGACAGAAATTTGAAAAGTCGCATTTGAAGATGATTTATATGGAAACGCGTTCTTCTTTATGGAGTTTTTATGGGTTTCCACGTATCATAAATGTGTCATTTTTATCTTTTATTCAAGTTGTTGGTGTACTGTGCCTTGAATGATTTGGAGAGCCGCGTATTCCATCGCTTAGAGCTTTTATTTTTTTATTTTGTAAATTTTGTCCTTCGTCCTCAGTTAATGCCGCAATGGCTGGGTTTATAAAATTTTTATAATGACAGCTGTATTCTGCATGAAATATTTTAGGCTGCATTACAATGTCAATATGACAGCGGTACAAGTTGGTCGCACTTTTTTAAGTCTTCCAAACTATGCATTTGAGGTAGGTGACAGAAAAGGGACTATAATTGACAGTGGTACAACGTTGGCCTATCTTCCAGAAATGGTTTATGAACCATTAGTAAAAAAGGTAGGATGTATTAGAGTTTTTTCTTGTGTAAAAACCTTAAATTTGTTAGATATTCTTTTAAAACTAAACCTTAACATCATATATATTTCCTTTTTCAGATAATATCTCAGCAGCCTAATCTTAAGGTTCATACAGTTCATGGAGACTATACGTGCTTTCAGTACTCAGAAAGGTGAGGTGCACGATGAAATGCCATTTGCAGGATTTCTCTTCTATGTATGCAAGCGGCTATGAAAACTAGTTTCATCATGAATATTTTGTTTAATCTTGAATGTTGAAAGTGCTCTGATTGAAATTCATGGTCTTAATGAATGCTGTGGATTTCTTTGCTCGTTCTCCTTCGGATAATTTTTGTGTTGGTTATACATTACTGTGTATACTATTCAGATTGGTTCCATGTTTTCAATATCATGTAATCGTTTTTCTTTTTATTTTTATTTTTTGAGGCTTCAAATCTACGTTATACTACCCACCTCCTAGCATTCTAGTAGCCCTTGTTGTGAGGCAAATGTATTCTAGCTTGAGTTAAATTATTTGTTAGTTTTTTGCCAACATAAATGGAAGTCAAACAATCTTTTCGACTTTACACTGAGTTTGAAACTTTTAGCTACGATGTAAGGGAGAATGGATTTTGGAGTTTTCTATTAGCATTATCTAAATTCATTGTTTTGTACTTGTTCATTTGGAACAGGTGCTTGTCTTAAAACTTTCAAAGAACGTGGCTACCTCTGTCTCATATGCTTGTTGTCTAATATATAACTCCCCGAATAACTTATCTGTTTCATTTACCTTTTCTATGCTGCTTCTTTTCATATGTTTATTTGTTAGCTATATGCTTTTGTCCTTCCTCCCATCTAGTTTAGACTTTGTCGTTTTGGGTTAATAATTTTTTTACCTGAGGCTATATGGATCTAGTTCGTTCTGAGTTTATCCATTTCTTTTTTTTTTGAATTCATTTTCTGTGACATGTGACTCACATCTATAATTTTCATCTTTAATGGCAGCTTGGATGATGCATTTCCTGCTGTTATTTTCTACTTTGAAAACTCACTTTCTTTGAAGGTTCATCCACATGAATATCTGTTCCCTTATGTAAGTTTATTGAAATGAGGAAAGAGAATAATATTAGAAGCCATTACTATTGTTGCCTATTGATTTGTTGTTGCAAGTGCTGAGGTCCAATAAGCAAATGAAAAATAATGATGATGGTCACTTTTAGGCTTCTCGCATCAACTTAAAGCTTCTTAAGTATTCTTCTTGGCGAGGTATTTGCAAATATAAAACTTAACAATAGGCTCAGATTATGACTGAACCTTATTCTTTGATCTTCTGAAGTGTTATATCCGCCGGCTCATGTTTTTTTTAGTATCTTCAAATTCATGATCCATTTTTCTTAAAACTTTAATTAATATATAGATATTTACAGGAAGGCATGTGGTGTATTGGTTGGCAAAATAGTGGGATGCAATCCAGAGATAGCAAGAACTTGACCCTTTTGGGAGGTATACCCTGAAAATTAAATGTCATTTTATGGTATTCCTGTGTAACTATGTTATTTATGCCTTCTGTACTTGTACTGTATACCTATTAAAGTATTTCTTTATTTTATTTTGTTTTGTTTTATATTATATTATATTTACACACACACACACACACACGTTGGTTTTAAAGTATTCCCTTAGCTTGTGAAGAGTCAATGGAGAGTTTGTGGTTTATTTTCTGGTTAGTTAAGATGACCATGCTTGAGTGATTTCACAGCTGACAATAAATCTGATACTGGTTTTATTTGCCAATTCATCGAAAGAGAGCTGAAAACCAGCCTGCCTTTTAAAATTTTCTTGTCGTAGTCATCTAAACACTTGGTACTGTACATGAAATTTTTTCTGTCTGCTTACTATTATTAAGTCACATGTGCTGTCTCCAAGTCCTTATTGGATTTGAAATCAATTCTTTTTTCGTATTATATCAGTAGTCTATCATTCACATTTGCTGTATGGATTTCAATTCTTTTCATTAATTTCTGCTCCGACCTTATCTGTATTCCCCATTCTGTCCTTTTACTGCAACTAAACCATCTTAATGACATTCTGATAGGATCCTAACAGTAATATTGGAAAAACACAGTAGAATTCACACAAGAATAGAGAATAGAACTGAAAGATTTAAGCTTTATTGACTAAATCAATGAACTGAAGAAACAAAATACAAGAACTACAACACTGTAACACAGCAGCATTCTAGAGGCTGCCACTCTCCCATGGTTTTCCTGATTTTCCCACTAATCAGACTATCTCCAAAACTCTACTCGTCCCCTTTTATACTACTAATTGCGTTCTTACTCCACACTAACCAACCGCTTTTACTAATGAGCAACTAACCCAATATTCCTATTAACTCCCTTAACTAACTTGTATAACAGAATTTTCTATTGCATTCCTATTTCGATTGCACTATTTTAGGGTTTTTAAACCTAAATTCTATGTGAGTTAAGCCTGGTTGACATTGAATCTTTGTCTTGCTATGTATTCATGCTGTTCTGGTTAGGCTTTTGACTGGATCTTGAGCTTTTGGCGTACTTTGTCCCCCCCTTGGAGGATTACTTGTCCTCCTTCATAGGAGTTAGTGATTCAAAATAAATATTTCACAGAATATGCACAATGCTTGCTAGAAAATTTTGATACAAGGTGTTAGGATCAGCAAGCTGTTATGAAGTATAATGTGGTATAGAGTTTAATTTTCAAATTGTATTTCTATATAATAACTCCTTATGTTTTTTTTTTTCTTATTTTTTTTAACGTACATGCACATATACACGCATGTACCGGTTTGGTTTTGATGTGTGTGTGAGTGTTCCAAGTTATTATTATGGGAAATCATTATTCAAATATTCCAGCAGGGCTTTTATTTATTTATTTTTGTTGTATTTAAAGTTAGGGCAATTTGGGTTTAATTGACAGGATCAATGATAATCTCACTGCATTTATCATTGTTTTCTGGGTTTGTTGCAGATTTGGTACTTTCAAATAAGCTAGTAGTGTATGATCTTGAAAATCAGGCAATAGGGTGGACTGAATATAATTGTGAGTGTTTTGTTATTTTCCGTTCTACTCTTTCCAAAAAATTTTTCTAATATGTATGCGTCTCATTTCCCCAAGTTTTAATATCTAATAAAAGAAATGTTGTACATAATTAATGTTATATATAATTAAAAAAAGTTAATGTTGTAGATTAATGGATCTTTCTGCTTCAGCTTGTAGCTTAACCTTAGACATTTGGATGGTGTGTTTCAGGTTCGTCAAACATAAAAGTAAAGGATGAGAAGACTGGAACGGTACATTTAGTAGGTTCCCACTATATCTCTTCTGCTTGCCATTTGAAAAGCCAATGGTCTATAATCTTCATTTTTGTAACCTTGCTGTTGCACACCTTAGTTTACTGTGACGCAACAACCATAAGTGATTGCTGACATACAAACTTAAGGATAGATTGGAATATAGAAAGAGACCGTGAAATTATTGCAGTAGTCTACAGAATACTATTCTGATTGTGCATTTTAATGACCTGTGCGGAAATGGGGTAGGTTAAAGCATAGTGTTTGGTGGTTCATTTTGGGCTATATTTTTCTTACCAAAATGAATCCAGAAATTTATGTAGGCTTTTACCCTGAATTCAACATCAACTGTATATGGTTTTTAAATTGAGATTGTTACTTGGCTTAGGTCCTAGCATTTTTGTAGATACATTTTAAACATGCCCCTTGATAGTATAATAGTTCTAAGCCTGACTAAATTATATGGTGATATTTGAATTTGTATATATTTATTACGTTTCTTTTATCACTCTTATGCCTGCTGGTCGAACTACTACATTAGTCATTCTGTCGACTATAGCTACAGGAATGATATAGTGATGTCAAAACCGAGAAATTGAGTTGATTTTTTTTTTTTTCACGAATTACTGTAGTAGTTTAGAATTTTTTTGGGAAACAAGCTAGGTCAGAAACTTCATTTTGTGTTATATTTTCCGCCGAAGGCGAATCTGAGGAAGTTTTGGAAAGCTTACGACCAGCTTCAAAACTCGGCATAATTTTTTCACATTAGAAATGTCTGGATACCTTCTTTAGACAACAACTAGCTAATAAGGCATATTAGATTCTTTCTTCTTTTTCCTTTTGCATTTTCCTTTTTCTTGTATGATTTGTAGAGCTCAAATTCTTTGTTGCATTGCATTCGTGAATCTTGGCTGTAACTAGCATGTCAATGTAGTATTTTCCTGACTTGATTTTCTGGGAACAACGTTGTTATGCATGAGCTAATGCCCGTTTTGTGCATGAAATGAAAGACTTATTTTTCCCCTTTGAAACTGATTAAAGGGGGTCCAGTTCCTGTAACTTAAACTAGTATCATCTTTTTAAACTAGTATCATCTTTTCGGCCTTTTTATTGGCATTCGAGTTTGGTATTCGAACCAATCCAAAATAACCAGTTTCAAATTTCTTGAGTAGCTTTTTAATTATTTTTTTATCTTTTTCGTCTGTTTTTTTAGGAAAGTGCCTTTTTTAAGTACATTCACGTCCATTTGCTCCACAATCTTGAAGCACATTTGGGCTTTAGCAGTATGAACTTGGTAACGAAACAATATCATATAACACAGACAACACTAAAGATCTTATATTTGTCCCCAAATGTTCCCGGGGTTAACTGCAGGCTTATTTACCGATTTATTGTTGTATTTTAAATTTATTCAAACAATATACCTTTGGATGTTGATTTCATCAAATTTATACCTTTAGATTATATTCAATATATAAATTTATATCTTTGTCCAATCAATTTTTAATTTTTACCTAGAAAATTGCCAAAACACCCTTAAATTAAAAAATAAGAGGACTTTAGAAATTAAAAAAAAAAACACTATATTAAGGTTTTTGTCTTAAAAATATATAAAATACTTTAAAAAATTGGTGTTTTGTGTTTTTTTTTTAATTTTTTGAAAGTTTTTTTAATTTTTTATTTTACTTAAGGATAATTTGTTTATTTTAAAGGTCAAAATCAACTATTAATTAAGCTAAGATATAGATTTGTGTATTAAATCTAATATGAAAGTATACATTCGATCAAATCGAAAACTGAATGTATAGTTTTTGAATTAACCTAAAATAGAGGGTATAAAAAGATAAATATCCCTTAATTGTATCACAACAAAGACATGTCCACAAAATTTGAGATGAAACTATATTTTCTATTTAGAAACATTGTGTCCCAAAAGGGAAGAAAAATTCTTTTAAAAAAACATGTCATACCATTTTGGTACAAATAAATACAAATTCAAAAATCCTGTCTTCTACTTGTGAAATATAAAGTTGCCTTTTCCACTTTTTCTTGCCTAGAAACGCCCCATTAACCAACCCAAGCAAATCTATGACATATTGCAAAGTCAGTTTTAATCAAAATATTTTGTTGCTATAATTTAAAGTTTTTACATGCTATAGTGATAAAAAGAAGTGAGCTACAGTGTCAAACTAACATGCTACAGTTCATTTGAAAGAAAGAAAATCTACAATTGTAATTTTTGAGTAGTTTACTATTTTTGCTGTAACTTTTGCCATTGTCTATGAAAAAATGCTAGTTAAAGTCTAAAGGGATATTCTTTTTCAAATTGAAGCAGCCTTAAGTAACGCACTATTAACATTTTTGTAATGTTATTTAGTATCATGGTGTTTTGATAGTAACCTTAAAAAGGGGGACGAAAAACAAATCTAAACGTAATATGTGTTGGGGTACAATTTGGTCAGGCTTAAATCGTCTATTAAGGCTCAAAATGAGGATTCAGGGTTGCAATTAGAGCAAATCGAACACAACAAGATCGATCGATTCAAAGCTATTCGACGTGGGAAATACAGTTCGTCTAGTGTATAAATGAGTTAAGGCTTCGATGAGTTCGATCGATTTGATCAGATATAAATTGGTCATATGGTTTATTCAGATAATATTCTGTCATTGTAGGTTTGTTTTCCACGTATTCATTTGATGGGATCAATTCACATGATCTGACAGTTATGAGCATGTCCAGTCACGAACTGTGATGTGGCAAGAGCATGATTTTTGCGGCCTATCGCAGACTGACACATGTCCTACTATTATGGTTAGTTAAAGCATTATCATCCCCACTCTATCAATTAGAAGTCACAACTTTTCCTCGTCTTTTATATAAAGGAATGTCATCTTCATTTGTAGACACACAAAAGAGAAGATACATAGAAACTCTGTTAAAATTTCTCCTTATTCTCATTATCATCTTTGTAATATGTACTTCTTGAATTCATACATAGTAAAGAACAGTGGACATAGCTCTCTTGATAAAGTGAATCCCTATAAATCTATGTATGTGATATCTTTTATCTTTTAAGCATTGCTTCATCTCATTTTGCTTAGTTTTTAAATTACTTTCTGAAATTAGTCTAACAAGTTTTCTTTGAAGCAAATAGATCCTAATAACGATGATTTGAGGGCCCAAATCCATTAAAAGAAACACATTAAACTGAATTAACATATTTTGCATTTGATTGTTGATCCAATGTCTATAGTTTGGTGCCCACCGTGGGGCCTTCAAATCGCCAACGTAAGGATCTTCTAGTTCAATCACCAGACATGGAAATTGAAGCTGTTCCCTAAGCGAACCAACAAATGGAAGCCCTCACGGATGAGGTGGAAACTTTGAAGAAAATGCTTCAAGAGCAAGTTGTGCATTCCCAGGAACATAATGGGAGATTAAAGCAGCTCAGCAGTGAGAACTCAACTCTGAGGAGCCAGATCAGTTACCAGAACTCACAAATGGCATCGTATTCATACTATTACCCATAATATGGGTCTTCGGCATTCCCAGCTATGACGGCAACACAGTGACAATTTTAGACGTTGTAGCTAGTTAGACAACAATCGTCCTTCAACCACATCGGGAGGATGCAACCACTATACACCACCCAACCCCAACACCAACGACTACAGTGGCAGCAACACCAATTGCCATAACTACAATGGTAGTAACACCCATTATAGGAACGACGGCCACAACGACAAGTGTAACACCCCGAAGTTAATTAAATAGTATTAAGAGTGTTAAATGGTGAATTAGTGTGCCATGATGAGTGTTTTAAACTTAATTTGATTATTTGGTGAAAATTAAGAAAACTTTGTGTTAATTTACATTTTTAGTGATTTTTAATTATTCTAAATTGTTTTTGATTGTTAATTTAAGTTTTAATAAAACAATTTGATTTGAAAACATAGTGTGGTTGCACACAGTTTTATGCAACTGCTTTTCTCTCTCTTCTTCTATTTATTTCACTTTCTCTCTCTTTCCTCTCATTTTCTCTCGCTCATTCTCTCTCTTCTCTTCCTCTCTCGGGTTCTCTCGTTCTCTCTCTCAATCTCTCAAAAATTTTTGAAACAAATTTCGTTTTCAAGCTTCGGGCTAGGAGATCGAAGGCTCGGGAACAAGATTCAACGACAAAAACGACGTTTTCAAGCTTTGATTCGAGGTTAGATTTTAAAACTCAAAGTTTTT
>CAMOHE010051607.1:0-24566 GCA_946598075.1 Artocarpus hirsutus
TAGCTAACCATTACCAGGTTTCACACTTATACATACATATAAATATTACAATTCACCATTATTCCTAAGTATCCACATTACATAAAGTATCACTCAATTTATCGAAACCCAAATGGGCATGCTTGGCCACCCTCCAACATTCCGAGGGTATTTCGGTGAGGGGCATCAAGCCTCGAGTCCTCACCAAGTCGATTCCTGTACAGTACGTTTTGGGACTTTCGACCTAAGGAAGCGTCATTACCTTCCCCCTATTTTACCTTTTAGGGTATTTGTGCCTAAGGACGTAACCGTCGCCCTCTTCACGTCTCACCATTTCTTAATGTTCCATCATTATTTATAGAATCAATTTTTCTAACCATGCTTTCCAACTTATAACAACATATGTTAATTCATTATGTTCCTCGCTAATCAATACAGGGCGAGTTCATGTCATAGTTTTATATGTAATTCTCATATAATAACAGTTCAATATAGGTACATATATCTTGTGGTAAAACAATCAATTTAAATTCCATAAAAACCTCACAAAAGATGAGTAATAGAATCCCTACCTTCTAAGCTTCTCAACAATCTTTTAAGCTCTGAATTAAATTAACGTAAGCCCCACACACCCTTGATCCTAAGGTGTGCATAAGGACAATTAAAACTAAAGCACAACATGGAACCATATCCATAAATGAATTAAGTGTAAATCTATATATTTCAGTCTCTAATAAGATTTATAAATCACTTAAGATGGTTTACTTAAGGTAGACGGGTGGTATACTGACACTAGTAGGTTTACTAGTTTCCAATCTGAGAATTGTAAAATTCGTAGAAAATAAAATATAACTCTGATTTAGGCTCATGATAGCTCGTTAGAAAGCTTAAGGTGTCTACTTTTAAAATATGTAAACCAATTTACAAAATTCATTTTTATCTAATCCCAGAATTTCAAGAAAGAGCTACTGCTCATAAAGATAATACAAGGTTTATAGAGTATTAAGTTTTTCTTTAACTCAAAGCATATTATCCTTGTTTAAAGTCTCAAAATTATTCTAAAATATACAGCATGCATTGTAGAATCATAATAAACATATTCTCATGAGTTTTATACCAAAATCATTACCAAACCATATCTCTAACATTTCTTGCAAATAATGATGAAAACATGCTAAAATATGCATATTAACATGATTAGAAGTTTGCATGAACTTTGAACATGAAAATTATACATTAAAGATAGAGAAAAACACATACTAAAAATCAAGTTTGAATTAAAGAAAACCTATCTCAAAACTCCTTTGAAAAATACCAAAATTTGGGTTAAGAATCAAGCTTGAATTGACTCTAAAACGGCTTTAAACGTGGCTGAAAATTATAATTGTCGTGGTTGCAAAGAGAGCTTTATGCTTTGTGTCTTTAGTTGAAAATTTGAAGTGAGAAAGGAGAGAATGAGAAACTAGAGAAAAGAGTGGTGATAGTTGAATAAATAGGCATCAAGATAATTAAGGAGTGGGAGAGAATTTAATGAGCATTAAAAGAAAATATTATCATGTCTCCCATGGAGACTTTTAGCAAATAATGTCAACATAATTGAGGGGACAAATGGGGCAAGTTGTAGAAGAAGATGAAGGAAGCATTAAAAAGATGGTTGAGAAAACATATCGATGTCTCCTGATAGTTGAGGTGAATTAATTCTATGTCTCCAAGTAGTTGAGGCTACTTAATTAAGCATTAATGCAGTAGGACAAGGTTGGTAGAAATGAGTGATAGGTATATTTTAAATATTTACTATGGAGACTTAGTAAAAATGCTAAAGTGACATTTTATTCATATAATTTTTACAAAATCATACCCGTTAAAAAAACGGGTGTTTTAGTCATTGCCTGTGCCACCAAGACTACCACAACTATGCCCACAGGTCATCATCCTTCGTCACTATGTTCTCCACCTCCATCAATCATGAACTCACCATGATATTTTCCGTGACGTGTTTCTTCGAATTCCTTCATCTTTCACTTTAAAAACATTTATCTTTTGTTGTTGCTTGCTATCATGTTCAAATCATTTTTTGTCAGTTAGATTTTATAGACAAAACTTCATTTATTGTATTTTTATTACATATTTATTATGAATGAGAAGAAGGATTAGCAATAAATTTCTTAGAAATTATTGTTTTCTTAAAAATTACTAGTCGTGATATTCGATGAAATGTAAGTCATATTTGTCTAATTTGTGAATAACATTTGAAGAATTTGTTGTTTTAGCAAGGAAATATTTTTTGATTAAATGGATTTATTTTTAATTTTTCAAAGACTTTTAAAAATGGTTTTTTGTGAAAACTGTCATTAAATATGGCATATCTAACTAAATTATTTTGCAAAAACTGTTGCCCAATATATTCTCATTGGACACTTAGAAGATTTCATGCGTGTATTGGATAGCAGTTAAAAACCGTAATCTAATATGTACAACATATCATGACGGTAGATTGGACTACGGTTTGACTAACCATCGTCTTTCGGTTAATTTTTCATCTATAGTAGTGACATTAGAGATGATCTAACATATGTTGACGTGTATTTGGGAAAAGTGAATTCTTTGTAAAAGGAAAGAAATATAAAAAATATCTCGATTTCTCACATATCATGCATATCTGACCGAATTTCACATTTTGTGTTTTTGTAATATTGTTTAACAAAATATATTTTTCTATATTTTGTGTTTCTATGTTTGTGTGTGTGTAATTAAATCTTCAAACATGGGGCTAAATTTGCGATGATAACTTAAAAGCTAGGGCGAATGAAAACAGAGAATGAGATTCTTGAAAGATAATAGAAGATAAAATTTGGGTATGGATAAGTCACTTATGGATAAGTCACTTCTATTTTTCAAGTCTTTAAAGCAATGGAATGGTTTAAATCATGATTGAAATTATTGGTTTTCTCTTCTATGCCATTGGAGAGTACGTACACGATCAGATGGTCCCTTGACTGACCAAATTATAATTGACTTCATCATCTCCTGCGGCCCGTCTAAGAATTGGCTGCCTCCTCACAATTGTGGTTTTGATGAACTCTTTTTATCTTCTTATATCTATCGTTTTCATTAGCAAAATTAAAAGAAATTAACTTCTTTTATCTTGTCAAATCTATAATATTCATGAGCATAATTATAAGAATATCATTGATGCTTAGAGCTTACCATCGTTTATGTAAAGTTATTATGTTATTATAATAACATAAATAATCCCTTAAAAAAACCCTTAAATGATGTCAGTGATCTCCATTTTATTCCAGCTATTTATCATGAAAAATGATATTTAAGACTTTTTTTATGATTAAGGCCTCCATTACAAATAGCTGAAATCGGCCAAGGTACAGCCAAAGATTCAAAAATCTTGAACAGAGTACATAAACAGACTCAGAAAACCTACTCGAGAATTCGTTCTCCGATCAACATAACTAAAGAAATCCTTAATCCTAAATGAAGCTAAACTCTTACTAACAGTGATCCCAACCACCATAGACAAGGGCCGCACCTTCAAATGGTATTTAAGACTTCCTACCATTTAAATATTACTTGGCATTTCTGTCCACTCAAGCACGCGGTACCAAAACAAATTGGTGGTGTAGGAGAAGACAGAGAACACCGAACACGAAAGGAAAGGAGACTCACTAATCATTGATCAAAAAAGGCCCGGCTTGTATGTAATTGGGCCAGAAGGCCCATAACAATTCACTGTCGAAATGCATAAAGACAAAAAGTTTTGGATTAAACTTTTGTCGGCATGGAAAAACCCCAAAATTCCAACTTTCATGCACCCTCTTGAAATCTAAAAGAAAAAAAGTTGCCCTTGACTTGTAGCACCCAAAAGAAGAAAAAAAGGACAAAACAAGACAAAACAAAAAAGCTCTCTTCATTTCCAAAGTGCTCCAAAACGAGCCGAGAGTCTGACACGTTGTGGGCCCAACAAGGGCCCAACAAAATTGGAACACAAGATATGGAGAGGATTCATGTCGGCCAACGAGGTGGGGACAGGCTGAATATGTGGCCGTCAGATCACAATGGTCAACATCGAGATGTACCACGACCCTTTTGTCACGATGACATGTCCGGCTCTGAGAGACCTGTCGTACAAGGCGTGGTCCCTACTTTGAGAGGAAAAACTTTTTCCTGACTCGGAGGGGGTTTCTCTCCGGTGGGTTCGGGACCCTGCGGCTTTGGAATGGCGGGCAGTGATTGGTTGAGGGAGCTATTAGTCAACAACAACCGCACGTGATGGATGTTATCATTGTAAAAGAACCTTCAAACGACAAGAAAACGTCACGAAGCGTAATAATAGAGTGTGGGAAGCTTTGCCTTTGGTGTTGCAATTCAATGGCATTATCGACTTGTCATGTCGTTTTTAAATTCCCTAAGAAAAGGATTCTACGCATTCCTATTCATCTTTTCTCCTTCTCATTCTTTATTTTCGCTTTTTTAACGAGCCTTTCAGAACATTGTTTCAACTGCAAAAAATTTGTTTAAAAAATATATTAAAAATAATAAGTTTTAATTGCTATAGTATAAAATTTTTATATACTACGATGAAAAACAAATTCTTACATAATACAATGTTTAAGTTTAAATGTATTTTTTAAACATACTCATAGTTTCAATTGCTATAATGTAAAGCTATCACATGCTACAATGTAAAACAAAAATAGATGTAAAACTCTTACATGCTATTATAGAAAGGGTGTTTGGTAAAGTTGATTGTAATCAATTTTTTAGTTAGAGAATAATGTAAAACTCTTACATATTATAGTAAAAGATAAAAAGTTCGCTATAATGTACGGTCTTTATATGTTACAATGTTCTTAATCAAAAAGTTGGTTTTAACAAACTTTACCACACACTTTATAAATTTGTTCCAACTTTTAGTTCTAACTATGTTGTCTAATATACCGAAATATTTGATTCAAGTAGAGCTGGCTATGGCACTTCGACACTTATTCTAAGAAGAACATAAATTAATCAGTAACCTACTCCCTTAAGAATAAATAAATAAATAAGTAACGCACTCCTTTGTCGTGTAAGATCATTTACTTGAAATCGAAAAATAATAACGGCAAGTGGTGCCCAAAAAAAAAAAAAAAACTCGACAAAGGGAAAAAATTTTTTGTGAGGAATATTGAAAGGGAAAGATTAAAACATGACCCAATATAAGTTTCAAGCATGATAAAATTTTAAAGTTATTTAAATTTTTTACCCCAAATTTAATTATTAAAGTTATTTAGAAAGCATTCTTTATTTTTTATTGTTGCAGGAGTATTGCATGTCATAGGCATGTATACCTTTAATTGATCAAAATACCCTAATGCGAAGAAAAAATTACAAAAATATTGTAAATTTAATTATATAAATAAAAAATATTTGTTTCTTGTTTTTCAACTTAGTGATTAGGATTTTGTTAAGAAAATCTATATTTTTTCTGTTTGTTTATTTCAAGGATGAATCTTTATTTTTTTATTTTTGTTTATTTCAATAATATTTTCATTTATAGTCAAAATTTAATACTGATTGCGAAACATTTTGAAAAAAAAATGTTCATCGAGAAAACAAACACATTTGTTGATTAAAAGTGATCACAAGATATATTTGAAAATAAAAAGTATACTTTCTAAATAATCATAAAATACAAATAGCTTAAAGCTTTTAAAAACTTTCCAAACTTATAGTATTATAGTAACGCGCTACTCGAACTTCTATGTGTATAGTTAACTCCCTTCACATTTCAAAATTATATTAAAATACTCCTTCTGTTTCTTTTATTAATTGATCATGTGCACCTCGCACTACCATACTATCAAAGGATATTATCGTAAAAAAAAATACTTGGAACAAAAATTTATCATTTTTCTTCCCGAAACTCTACACTCCCTAATCTGAAAATTCTAATTTTTTTTAGTAATCTTTTCTTCTTTTTCCCCCCTAATTTCAGCTCTTTAGAGGTGCAAAGTGGTCGTTGATATCGCCGGGTTTAGGCAACTGACGGTCCTCCCTTGATGCTAATCTGGGTGGAGCATCAAGAGATGCTTGTGTGCTATAATTTCTAAAAGAAATTAATCCCCTGAAATTCTCTACTTTCTCATCAATGGCCCGAATATTGTTTTAATGCTTAAAGCCGTCACGAAATTCATAGGTGATGGAATAAATTAGAAGTCTCTGGATACTACTCAAATGATAATAATTGGCCACATAAGTCTACTCTGTAGGAAGATTTCTAATCGAGAAATGTTTTAATATAAATTATGGAGAAAGAACTAAAGCGCATTTAAAAAAAATATTTATAATAAATAATATATTTTAAAATATTTATAGTAAACAACATAATTCATTTACGAAATATATAAACAATCGAATGTTCTTTTTCCTTTCTATAATCCCTTATCAAAATTCTTCTCTTCCACATTACCACTCTACCAAGCAGTGTAATTTATTTTTTTTTCAAATAACTATCTTTAAAAAAAAAAAAACAAAATCATAAAATGAGTTTTTCTTATTGTGGTCTGCAATATTATACTAAATTGATATGTCAATGATAAATTTGACATTTAAGTGTAAAAGAACATTCTCTAATGCAATGCCAATTTTAATGCTAAATTTGGTGGTAAATTTGCCACCAAGTTTAACGTATAGCAAATTTGCATTTAATTCTTATTGGTTGATATATTGACTTTTTTGCTTTAATAATTAATTGCAGCATTCTCACTTTATGTTTATTTTAATATTAATACTTTTTTTTTATAATTTTTAAGTTTTAATATTTATGGCAAAAGTAAATATGGCATTTTAATAACGTTATACATTAAAACACAAAATAAAATAACGCCGCAAAAATGTCATTTTCATATTTTTTTTTGTAACAAATATAATATTAGCATTTATATTTGCATTGAAGATGGTCTTAAATGTACATAGCATATCAATAATTCCACACCAAACTTTGCTACACGATGTAGAGTTCAAATGACATGCCCAAATTCATAAAAAGAAAGGCTTTTGCTTAGTTTTATTCATTCTTACTACCCTCTTTCTCATTCTCGTTTTCCGTTAAGAAGTGTTCACATTTCTTTCCATTAACTTGGCTTTCTATTAGCAGAAATGTTGTTAACTAACAAAATTTTTTATTTGCTAAAAGCTTAGTAATAAAGCACTATTAGATGTAATCAACATTATTAATACAATAGCTAATTACATTGTACTTCTTAGTTCTTACATTTTCTCAATTAATCCTTTCAATTTCACAAGCTATAAATATATCATTTGAATTTGAAAAACTGTGTTTCATTTTTATCCTTCTGTGTATTTTTTGACCAAAAGGAAAAAAGAAAAACAACAAAAACACTCAAATAACATTTTCAAAATTTTTGATAAAATTTATTTTATCCTTCAAAAAAATTATGGGGCACATATATTTTTCTTCCAAAAAACAATGTTTGTTTTATGGTGTTGATATTTCTTAAATTTTTTAAATAATTTTGAGAAACCATTGAAGGGTACTATTGTCCTTTCCTTTTTTTTATACGGGTTAGAGATGAAATTCAAACATATTTTAAAATGTAAATTAAGGATACATTTGCATTTAAAAAAAATATAGAGATAATTATATAATTGAGAAAAAAATTAAATTAACTAAGAGCTATAATTATATAATTATCCCTTAATTATAATTCTATTTAAGAGTAATCTTAATAGTAGCAGTATATAATATCATTTAACATTGTCTAATATAATCACAATGTCATAACACGTCTTGCTCTGTGAAATGACACGCTCATGACTGATCAAAACAAAGGGAAAAGGAAATAAATACAGAAAGCAGTGGAAGAATAATGAACACTATAGTTTTTCAACTCCTATGTAGCAGTAGACAAAGTACTACAATGACATATTAGAGATATCTGGAAGATAATCAACATATAGCTTGTACGCTTAGTTTGTAAAAAAATAGAAGCAAAAACTGTAGTCTTAAAAACTATATTTTTAAAAAAGTTTTTATGGATCAAAATAGTTTTAATTTATTTTAAAAGTTACAAAATTGTTGTATTTAAGTTTAGATTATATTATTAACACTATGATACAAGTTTCAAAGCCTTTTTCAGAATTTTTTTTTAGAAGCTATATTTTGTGACTTTAACATGAAACCCTTCTAAGAGTAAAAGCACTTCCGACAGAATATCCAAATGCTTTCAAAAACAGCTTTTAGACTCACAAAATTAAATATAGCTTTTAAAAAACCTTGCCAAACAGGGCATAACCTATTCAACCCCAAAAAAATAAAAAATATATATAAAACCTTCGACCCTATTGTCGGACTAATATCAACATTGGCAGACATGCAAATTTAGACCCATGTCAGCACCAGTATCGAACGCTATATATCAAAGCTAGAATTTAGATGCATGACTGCAGCTACAACCCTACAAATTTGAGACTTTTTTTTTTTAACCACAATCTAACTCACAATTATATATGCACATTAAACGACAATGCATTAAATTTTGTGGAACATAACGTACTTGCAGTCTTTCCACAATAGTATTCTCGCCTAGCTAGCCTGACCAAAACAATTGGTGTACTGTATAAGTATATATGGGTGTCTTTGGGAGGGGATTTTAACAGTGGCAATTCCCTTTGTTTGGGCCCGAAATGGTTGTAGAACCAAGGGATATATGTGAAATCATATATATATGTGTGTGTGTGTGGTCGTGACAAGAAGAAGGGTTTGGAGGAGAATTTTGGAGGCTCACTACTGCCACAAATAGTGCATGATGTTGAATTGAGAGGAAATGGGGAAAAAGTTATTTACATTTTTACGTAGATTGTGCATAATGAACCCTTCCCACCTTTTGTCTATTATTCCTTAAAATCACTTGTATAAGTAGGGCGTTTGAAAATACGGTTTGCTATAAAATTATACTTCAAACCATTTTTTGTTCAAATTTCATGAGTGTAATAAAACTATTGCGAACCATAATTCTATGGTTCTAACCGCGTTGGAACCAACTAGACCTTTATAAATTCATAACAGCTCAAATAAAAAAAGTATACATCCCAAATAATATTATCTCAATAATCTATAAATCAACAGATTGAGATTGAAAATTTTGTTTAAACCATAACATTATGATTCAAGTTAGTTTACTGTGTTTTCTCAAACAAAAATTTAAATTTAAAACCGCATAATTTAATTTAAATGTCATTACCAAACTAAGTAGAAATTTGAAAGTCGTCATTTTGTGAGATTATTTTTGGGTGAAATGCAAAAGTACTGTTAGTCTTGTGTTGTATGTATTTTAGGGTCATGGCTTATTAAGTACACGTCAGCTAATGGTCGGGGCAGTGTCTCGTAGTTTTTCTTTCTTTCTTTCTTTTTATCATTATTATTTTTTATTGTTAGTTGAGAATATGACTTTTTCTTGGCAGGATATGTGTCGGACTCTAGCTGCAAGTAATGTACATAACTATCACAATGTCTCGTATGGGCTATGTCTAATCATTCCCAGTATATCTTGTGTGATATATTGGGCTGAATCCAAAAGAAATATACCTTTAACTCTGAAAATTGAAGAAGGCCCAAATTTCCTTTTAGAAACATGTAACTATTTTTCTTTCTGATGAGAAAATTAGCTAAGGTTGCTTTAAGTTCCCGGTCAAACAGTGATTTTGCATTTTCAGCCCAAAAAGAAAATAGCAGTAATGTTAGTACATTTTCAAAAATAAATTAATAACTAAACAGAAATACTACCATGCATGCCAAGTTGTTGGCTACATTGATTCCTAAATCACATATATATATATATATGTCTCCATGAATATGCAGTCTCAAGATTTTGCCTGATCAATTTCCTATTTGTTGTAACTAATCGTGAGAGTAGTACTTACGCATTAAGTTTCAGATTTTTAATTTGCAATCTTGTGAACGTAAAAATTCCTCATATTTCTCTATGTTTGTCCTTTTACGTTTCTATTTGAGGTCACAGATCCATCTTCTTTAATTAATCAGGAGCCAACAAATAAAAAATAGCTATTCAAAGCTTAAGTGACATATTTGTCCAGCAGAAAAAAAAGGTCACTATATTTTGGTGCGAAGATGTGAAAAAATTTCATTAGTTCTCCTTGAACTATATCACTTGTGTCCAAGAATAAAAATATCGGTATCGATAAAACTATTAGTATTATAATTTTACAGAAATGTCGAGGAAAATATCAATATCAATGGAGACCTCAATAAAAATTATTGAAATTACGAAAATTTTATATTAGATGTAACTCTAAAATTTTTAGATACAATAAACACTAAAAAACATGAATAAACATTATTTATACAACAAACTCCATATGTATTAGATTTGTTAATACCCAAAGGGAGTTTCAAGAGGCTCAAACATAGTTGGGATTTTATCTTGATTCAAATAATATTGATGTTATGACATATTATTTGAATAGTGTTAAATATAGTTATGAATATGTCAGGTTTGTTTACTTCTTCTTACTATATTATTTTCATGAATGTAAAATTGTGAATACTCTCAATTGTTTGCATAAGATGGTGATGGTATACTCGGATGAGGATAGTTGAAAATTCTATAACTATTATAGTTTTCAAAATCTTGATTGTATAGATAATAAGTATGAGGAGTTTTATTGGATGGGCTACTATAGTTGGATCCTAAATTCATTTATTGCAAATTCATGAAAAATTTATCTTTAATAAAGGTATAAAATATTGAAAAATTATTTGAAAAACAAATATACGCATTGAATTTTTTAATTTCCGATATTATCAAAATTTGATCAATATTTCTTGGACATGTTCTGAAATTATGTAAAAATAACACTACAAATTTTTTAATATTGATATTTTAACCGATATTTATTGATATTTGTTGATATTTTCTCGATAATTTCTCAAAATCAATATTATAGTGGAAAGATATTTCGATATCTTGAAAAAACAAAAAATTCTACTAAAATTTTTAATATTGCACCAACATTTGAAACCTTAATTGCATCAACATGCCACCCAAACTTTACAACATGTCTAGTGCAGCCCCCATTTATGATGCATATCTAAATTTCCCCCGTCCATCAATTTTTTTGGGAAGAATGTCATGTGTGATACGCCTGATAAGGCAAAATGAGTAAATTTGTTTAACCTTTCAACTGCTTGATCGAATTTAGGCTCTAAATATTTGAAATAAGTGCTGGAAAAACAAAAGATTTTTCCCTTTTCTCTTTTCTCTTATGCTTTGCATGATTCATCTTTGTGGGTTGGAGATAACAATTATGGTTAGCCATTCTAGGCGGAAAATTAGAGTTCTAGTGGTCTTGATGAAGCAGCCCTGAAACGGTGACTTCTTTTGCTTTTACTTTGTCTTGCTCTGTCATTTTCTTTCAATAACAACAGCAAAGTATACCTCGTTTAATGTAGTACTTGTGATTTTTATTTATATTCCTTTCTGTTATGAATGTATTTGTTGTTATTAGAACCATGTGTGAGATTCTGCACTTTGTACAAATAAACGTTACTTTTCTTCTGTTTTCAGATGCCATGGATTTTTTTTTTTCCACTTTTTTTTTTTTTTTGGTTTAGTTGCGGAAGCAACCAAAATTTTTATGGTGTTGGAAAGATGTTTAAATTAAGTCGAAGACCAATACATTTCCTTTCTTTCGAACTTGATACATATGGAGGATTGACCTATGATAAATGCTAGATCTTTCATTTCTTTTCTTATCGAGGTTGCAAAAGTAAAAAATAAAAAACAAAAATAAAAAAAAAATAAAAAATAAAAAAATCACGTTTCTTTTGAAGCATAATTTCATCTTTCCTTAGCTATATCATTTATGTCGTTTTGGCCTCTAACTTTTAAATGTATCATTCTATCTCCAAATTTTGTTCCGTTGCCAAAAAACCTCTTTTGATCTAACTTCTGTTATATTTAACTATCTTTTGTGAACTTGGCTATCACTTAAAGGCAGTGAAAAAATAAACTAAAAATAAATACCTTTCCCTCCAAAAATCAATTCCTCCACCAAATCTCTCTTTTATTATCAGTTTTTATTTTGATTATTCAAGGTAAAACTTTTTTTTTTCCTGAACGTAGAATGTAACATCCTTGTGAGGTCAATTATATGCTATGTAGAGCTTTTGCTCAAAAAAAAAAAAAAAAAAAAAAAAAAAAAGAAGAAGAAGAAGAAGAAGAAGAAGAAGAAAAGAAAAGAAAAAAAAGAGATCTCTCAAATGTGAATGAACAAACTATCCATCATGCACTTTAAATAAATAACCATCAAGCATCCACCAGCTCTTTTAAAGTAGCAATACAATAGCAACATAAAGGACTAATGCATCATTAAAGAATCTACATCACAAAATTAACAACAAATCCAAAAGTATCTAAAAATTGTTGGTGGCTAACTGATATAAAATTATGCCTTCTTATGCACGACAGTTTTAAAAAGCACTTTTCCTTGAGTATTATTCACCGACTTTATTGCAGTTTTATTAAACTCGAGACTCTTTTAGAAGTTAAAAACAAAGTATACTTGGTTAGAATATGATCATGTCAAACTAGATGAGTTGATTTTGAAAACACTCGGTAAAATTAGTTTTACCTGTCGAGGAAACGGTTGGCTAAATGTCTCCAATGTTGAACCAACAACAATAGAGTGTGTTGGGACAATGTTTGGAGCAATGGCAGCCGAATCTTAGCACGAAAAAAGCTGATTGGGAAGCTTGTGGTGGCACAACAGAGGACACTTGAGCATCTTCTTTTTCCTTCGCAGTTTTGCTAGATTGACTTTTCTGCAATAAAAAAAGGAGAGAGATACAAAAACACAAGTTAATGTCATACTTAAATGATATGAAGAATATGTGATCAAACCAAAATTTCATTGCTATTTTTACCATGTTCAGATGTCTGCTCCTCACACATGTGAATGTTATGAACTTCTTTACTACAAAATCCACATTTGATATTGTTGGATACTCTTTTAATCTTACTATTGGGTGGGATTACTTCATCATGTTCCAATCGTCGAACTTTCTTAGGTCGTCCTAGTTGTATCTTATAGTTATAGGCTTTCTCAATTTTTCTTTAACGCTCGCTGGCCAATGATCTTGGTTCCTTATGGAGAAAATCTGCTCTGCATATGTCTTTAAGTAGGTCTCTTTTTTGTACCAATGGCTTACATAATGTAATGGATCCTCATAGTTATTCCAAATGCAACATATGGCTTGATTACAAGGAATACTAGATATATCCTACTTTTTACAAGAACATGTTTGTTCCCACAAGTTAACTGCGTTCAATCCTTTAGCACTTTTGACTTGAAAATTTCTCCTACCACACCATTCGGATTTGTGGCCGGTAGTGTCGTCGTTGTTCCTTTCAAGTATGGCAGATATTCTTTTTCCAATCTCTCCATGCCATTTGTTTACATCTAGTCGTTGTTTGCTAAATCTCTTGCCCAAATACATTCGAATCCTCTCAAGTAAGCCCAAAATCGGTCTTTCCCTAGCTACAAGTATTGAGCTAGTACCATTGAAGTTCTCACATAAATTGTTGAGCACAATACCACATTAAGGTGCTCTAAAATGTGATCTGTTCCAATGAATTGGTCCCTTAGCCATCAACCACTCATAAGCCTTCGCATCTTCTGTTTTAATAGCTTCCATTTCTACAGTGAACCATGGGATGGTGAGGGCCCTTGCTGCATTGTTCATTTTCTCAAGTGATTGTCCCTTAAAATGCTTAGTGAAGTTCTTTTCTAAATCTCGCACACAATGTCTATGTTCCGCCTCGGGCTCTCCTTCCACCCTATAAACCTTTTAAAGATTCGATTAGCCTTTTTAGTTTATTTGATATAAAAGTCCAATGAAGGGAGTTATTTATGTTGACATCATTTCTCAAAATCTCCAAAAACTAACTCCAACTTAATTTTGTCTCTGCCTCTACGACCGCAAATGCTATAGGAAACATTAAGTTGTTCGCATATATGTCGATTGCTGTCAACAATTGTTCTGGGTGTGGTCCCTTCACGTGGCACCCATTAAGGCCAATTACCAGTCTACAGCCTACAATGAACCCTCTTTTGCAGCCACCATAGCACATATATATATATATATATATATATATATATATATATATCCTTTTGAAAATTGGCACACCACGAGGTCCTTCACAGTGAGAAACTTGACAGTGGAACCTGGATTAGTTAGCATAATCTCTTCTGCATAGTCTCGTAAAGCAGCAAACTGCTTCTTGTATGACCCCTCAATTTGTGCACTGCTAAAGCTAGTTTTTATATCCTATATGCCTTGGTCCTAGAAACATCCAAAATATGATCATTTTTGAACTTTTCCCATGAAATTGGTGGCCGACCACTTATCATTGTCTTTAAACTGTTTAACATAGTTCTTAAGACAACCATTTTGCTGTTGCAAATCGATTCCAATTTTTTCTCCCGCAACGATGCTCCAGCGTTAAGAGTTTTGATTACAAAATCTCCCCTTTTTTTCTACCAAAGAAGCATGATAAACAAACGGGCAATTTCCACTACCCCTACACTTTGCTCTCACTTGATGAGGGTCATTCTTCTTGAAGAAAATATCCTTTTCTGCTTGAATAGCGTACTCCCTCACAGCATCTTTAAAAGTGCTACTATTAGTAAAAGCTAGGCCTAACTCCAACTATGGTCTTATCATGTCAGTCTTCTTCCTAAATACGGAAAGCCTAGGAAGTACCTTTTTAACAACAACTCTCCTTGATGGTCTATCCGAATCCTCTGCCTTTGTTGTCCCTCATCATAGTCACTAGATGAGCCATAAATCCTTCTCTTCAAAACTTGCTCCTCATCTTCAGATTCCTCAACAACAACTTCATTTTCATCATTACTAATCACCGGACTTTTTTCCATTCTATTTGCTAAACCTTCCAAGATATGCTCAACATCATCACCCAAAATTATATCATCATCCCCCAAAATTATGTCATCATCTGATTACTCATAATCGATATCCACACACCATCGTAGATCATCATCGAACTCAGATTCATTGCCACCTTCATTATCCTCTGCTTCACCTTTACATTCAAGTTCATTAGCTTTATCCACCTGAGAAGTAACGAGCCGGCTTTTTAGGCTATCACTTAGCTTTCTTAAACTTGATTTTGTAAACTTATTTTTGCTTACTTGTAAGAAAATATTGAGTAATTTTTTTTAACATACTTTAAATCATACTTTACACTATTGCAACATAAATTGAGATATAAATATAAAACTTGGCTTAATAAACATTCACAGACATACTTAAAAACGTACTTGGATATATTCTTACAACAGTTGCGACTTTCACTACAACAGAAATTGAAACTTAAGTTTCTAACTCCACTTAAGAACTATTCAAGTCATTCAATATAATACATCTTTTAAAATGTTTTCGTAAAACATTTCCCATAAAATATTTCTTAAAAATTTATTTTCTTGAAATTCTTGTAGTAAATTTTTTTTTTTTGCAAACAATGAAAACATTTTCTTGATTCAGCAAAAAAAATCCCGTAGTGATATCATACCCAACTATCGTATCTATCTCTCGGTGACACCGAGCTTTGAACTAATTATACTGGTTTCTCGTAGGATTATCTACAGCATGAAAGAACTTGTAATGAGCTTTTACTCAGTAAATTCAAACATAATCTTACTAAACATTAAAAACATTTATTGTAAATAATGCTTTTAATCTTTTTTATAAGACTTTCTTTATAAATCTTTTCTTGTAAACATTTTTTATCAAATGCTTTTCATGAACATTTCCCATAAAATATTTCTTGAAATGTTTTCTATATACATATCTCATACATGTTTTATGGAAAGGAATACAAGCAAGATCATAATGCATGATCTATTGATGCTTATTCCATTGATGCTCATTTATGAACATTCATCAATGAACTTTTTATGATCTTAAACTTCTTATCACCGTTCTATTCGTAATCTTTCTTTATCTTTTGTGTTCGTATCAATATTATTAATTATGAGATCATATACCTAATGTTTTTTTTGTGGAAGACTTAAGATCATCGAATAACTAGGTCGTAACTTTAACATAACTTATATTCCTTACATTTAGGAGACTAGTACGACACTTTAATTATCATCATTGATTTATCTTCTTGTAAACTTTAGTGAGCATATTAATGCTAAATATCTTATGCTATAACTTAACATTGAAACATTAAACATAGTAAATGCAAATATATTGCAACTCATAACTTGAACTTTTAATACTTTATACACATCATAGCATAACAACTTAAAACAATATGCATAACAATTGTAATACATTTCAAACATTTAAAGAACATTTGAAATTTATTTTCTTCACGCTATAGATGAGGTTTGAAACTACTTGGATAACGCTCTAGCATTCCTATTTTATTCTTTTTTCTTTTTATTAGTCAGTTTCTGTGTCATGTTTCAAATAACACCCAATTATTAGCTAACCTTTCTCAATATTAACTTTCTTGATCAGTAACGGAACTTAAACATTAACCGTTCATTTCTTATACCATTTTATCCTTAAAAATTTTGAAACCTATTTTAAACAAAACTTATATTTCTTTGTAACTCATAACATTACAAGAAACCAAACATCAGTTTCCTTTGGATAGAAAAACTATTTTATCATGACTTTTAAGGTTTTGAACAATGATTTTTAAATGTTATCTAATATATTTGATACATGCCACACACAAAAAGGCACATTAACTAAATGAGGTTTTATAAAAACTACCATTAAATGTGTCACTTTTAACAACGTTTTTACAAATAGAAAATCATTGTTAAAAATCTTTAAAGCAATTAAAAAATCATTTTAAGTGAAACTTGTTTGCTCGTTCAAATAACATTTTCTTCAGTGACAGATCCAAGATTTGAATTTAATGGGAGCTCAAATAAGGATAAAATTCATAAGCCAAAATAATAGAAAATTCAATCAAAATTTCTAATATTTTTAAATAATAATATTTATTGTATCACTACTATGAATTGAATATTAAACGACGATTATTTAGCAACATATTATGAAAAATATTATTTAACATACTAAACAAATATGGCATAAAAATCCTTGTGTTTTAAAAATCTGTATATGCGTATTAGACTATATAGGTTCTTGAAAATCGTCATTTAATTTCAACAATTTTCAAATGAGGATGATGATGATGGGCTTTCTTTTTCATGCCCAATATTTTTCTAAAAAGTTTCAAATTTTCTCTCTTGCGCCATAATTTTAAGCACTCTCTTCCATATCTTCCCCTCCTAACTTACAAACTCTAAATTTTGCTCTTGAATCCACCTCCTCTCTAAATTCTTTCTCTTCCTCACTTCTCCTTCCCCTTTCTAATTTGCTTCCCTCCCAAACCTTAAAGTTTTTCTCCCAAAGCCCCTTTATCTCTTTTGCACTCCTCACTCTCTAAAGGATCATTATCGCCACCACCTTTTCAATCCCGACGACCATGCCCGCCACCATCGTCATTACCTAGCCACCATGTTTGTTGCTACCACCGTGACCATTGAATCGGATTACTTTTAGAATCCTTAAGGATTTGTATCTTTGTAATTAATTCTTCTATTTGGTATGTTTTTTGTTATGGTTGTTTGATATAACTGTTTTACATGTATATATAATAATGATGATGATATATGAGGATGATTTGAAATAAATTTTCTTTAAAAATTGTTATTAATGTTGTTGTGATAAAATATCTGTCAGTCGTGAATCATTTTAGACGAAGATTAACAAAGAATCCATGTTGGGCCCAGTAGGAGCACTGAGCTCATGCCGCCATTGAAGAAGCTAAACCATATCATTCATTTTGCTTCTTCCCCCTCTAAAAGTGGGCATGCTAATAGGCCTTTGGGCTGCTAGCTGGGCTTCTTCAATTGGATTAATTCTCCTCCACCTCTCTCTGTTTCTGGGAACTTTTTTATAAAAGTTATCTTTTAAAATTTATTTTTATAAATATCACACATATTTAAAATTTATTATATCACAGAAAAATATTTGGATATATAAGAGAGAAAGAAAAAAGGATGTAAGAAAAAGTTAAGATTTGTCTCTTTGAATTAGCCGAGACAAAAATTTAAACAACTTGGACTAATTATTTTAAAAAAATAATACGTAATACAACTTTTTTAAGTGTGACATGAAGAAATAGATTTTTAAGAATGTGATATAATGTGTAATTCTCTCTCTGTCTATTTGAACAATACTAAGTTGCTCTTTTACTGAAAAGAACTCTTTCAATTCCTTTATCTAGTTTGCTCATACCTAACATCTCCTTCTGTCTCTCTATTTATTTCGGTGAAACTCTCTCTATCTCTCTATTTGTTTTCTTTTCCTACTATCTTTGTCTATTTGTCTATTTTGCTCATACCTATTTTGCTTCTGTCTCTCTAACTCCTTGTATCACAATTAATATTGTTCAGAATATTTTATAATTTAATCAAACTTTTTTTAATTTTAGAATATTAGTTTTGATGTCCATATTTGTTGTATTGTATTTTTTTTTATATACACGAAGATTTAAAATATGCACTTCTTAATATCTTTCTCTCTTTTTTATTTGGCAGGAGTTGATATTTTCAGTCATTTTGAGTAGAAAAGGATGCCTTTATTTTTTTTAAAAATAAAAATAAAAATCATCTTTCTAGAAATATTTCATAATAATATAGCCTAAAAACTTTGATTAGAAGTACATAAAAATCATTTTATAGTTACTGAATTTGTCCCTTAAAATATATTGGTTGCAAAATGTTAGAAGAGTAAAATTGTTTTTTTTCTAGTGGTTGTTTCCACTGTTATAGCGGAATTTTAAGTGTTCTCAAAAGATATGATCTTCCTTTTATAATCTTTGTTTGAAGAATATTTCGTTTATAGCTAAGTGATGAAGAGTTGTTCATTAGAGACAAGTTTCTTCGGTTAGCCAAAAAAAACAAAAAAAACAAAAAAAAAAAAACAAAAAACCTCAAAGAGCATCTGCCATCACGAAATATGACAAAATGTTTTCCCAGGAATCTTATCAGTCAAATACATGGATCTGAATTGTTCATTTTTCGTTAAATAAGTGTTGAACCAAATAACACCAAGAAGATGGAGGAAACACAATAAAACAATAATTCAAATTACAGAAATATCCAAATTAAAAGGAATGGTTAAGTTTCCAAATCATGATTTAGATAAAAATATCTGTTTATCATTTTTGTTCCGTCGAAAACTAACAAAACACTATTTCTATTTTTAACTTGGGTAGAGTCGTGAGGGGATAAAAGCCAAGTCCTTATATTAGAGTTAAGTGTGAATTACCGTTAAGTCTCTCAAAGATAATTCCAGCTGTAATATTTATATTGTTGTGCTTTTAATATGTTGTTTGATATTACCTTAATTTGTCTGTGCTTTTTTGTTATTCTTTTCAAACCTGGACGAGAGATTCCCATAGACTAAAAATCATATGTGTGCGTGGATGATTCTTCTGTAGCTGTTTTAGTTTCTGTCTATTAACAAATATAAACACATTTTCTCATGAAATTGTGAATATAGCATTTTAGAATATGCCTGAGCAGCCATTTTCCAAGTTGATTAGGCAGACTTAGTAAAGTAAGCAAATGTCATTCGTTTTTGCCAAATGGTAATTGCATTCCAAACAAAGAAGTTCAAACACTAATTCAAGCATGAAAGACCACGATATATTTAACAACTCAATACCTCAACTACAAACTAGAATTATTAGTAGGTTTGATTGAAACGTTAGACGAAGTAATATATTTACCGAGTTCTTAAAAGTTAAAATCGAAAAGAAACACCACCAAACATTCTAGATTTCGCCTATTTATACAAAATGTTATGATTCAAAAACAATAACCAATCCCCTATGGATGCATATATATACATTTACATATATATGTATACAGACACACACGTAACTAAATTGTACGTGTGTGTATGTACAAAAAAAATCTGTAGTTTTCCCATAAACAACAACAAAACTTAATCAAACAAAACTTAATTAAAGCAATAGACAAAAACGAATAGTTTAAAAAAAACTTAATTAAATTACATGGTAGTTTAAAGAAATAGACAAAAGGGCACCTTACGTCGAATTGGAAATTCCGTGCTTAACATCTTAATAAGTATAAACAACATCAAATCTTGCAATTTACTCCGCTGACATATGTTAACTGATACGTACCCAAAATCCCTAAAGAACTTAGTCTCTTCGGTAAAATTATGAGTATTGAACTCAAATGAAACTATTTAAAGGCAAAAAAAAAAAAAAAGAAGATGAAAATACAAACAATATGCCGTAACAAACAAGTTACCCGACGCTAGAAACATTAAATGAAAGATAAGTATCAAATAACTTTTTTTTACTACTTCTGAATACATCTTAGCCACTAGATCATTAAAATCAAGGGGTTCAAGTTATTGTCCTTATCTTCAGGTTAAAAAATTTGTAGAAGGACCTATCTATTTGTATAAATTATTCATTATTAGTGAAAACCAGTTTAATGCTTAATCATGCTCACATTGAATTCCATTTGATGGGTGCGTACGTTTGATCTGAGTACTTTTTTTTTGCTGGTACGATACTAACTATTTTCAAGATTTTAATATGGGATCTTCCCATTAGCCCCTCCCCACCCTTAATAATTGGGCTAGCACCAGTTCACCGATAGACGGAATATTTTTTAGCTATAATTAAATCAATGCTCCCTACTTCCTAACTATAAATTAATAAATGATCTATGTAATATATGTAACGTATAAACCTCAACCACTAAATTTATTTTTTAAATCAGTTCTCGTTTGACACTCAACCCAACGAAATGAAGACCAGAAGTATATCCTACCACATAAGCTGGTATCTAATATGCTATTATACAAAGCATTCGCGCTGGATAAGTAATAGCATAATATATTCCAAGATACCCCAGCTAGTAAAGGTCAAGAAATTGCTCGAGGTTCAACAAGTCATTATCGAATTAGTCCATAATAGCAATTCTAGTATATGGTATTGTACCTACGACACCTTTGTATTCTAGTTCTTTTTTAATAAATGAGAAAAGTATATTTTATTATTGAATAAAAAAAACTAATCTAAAAGTGTCTTGTAAAACACGTATTGTCAAATATTTGTAAAACACAATAGAGGAAAAAAAAGCAATTTTCAAGAATTAAATTCATTTAACATTACTTTAATCTATTCATTACAGGTTTCTTTTTTGGATAATTAAAGACTGCAATCAACGTGTAATTGATAAATCTCAAACTTTTGTTTATTTGAAAATTTCACCATGCGCTGAAAAACTATACAGACTAAATCAAAAGATCAAAAAAAAAAAAAAAAGAAAAAAAACTGTAACATGTTTATAATGACAAGGTCTACTTGGCAGGGGCAGAAGTGCATAGTTATATTGACGAGGTTAAACGTCACAATTTCGTAAAGCTGTAAAATTAAGGTGCGAAATGACAAAAAAGAAAAAAGAAAAAGAAAAAGAAAAAGAAATAAGCCCATGTGGATCTAAGGTATTGTATTAATCAAACCAAGTGACAGAAAAAAATCAATTTTGAAACTAAGGAAAATAGAAAGCATCAACGATCCACTTTGCAAAGTGAGGAAATAATTAAGCATCTATGTATAGCTTGCTTCCCCTCTAAATAACGTTGAAAATTTAATAAAATCATTAGGTTTATTCCTTGTAAACCATGAAAGCCTTTGTATGGTTCTAGGATATTGGATTCTCTTTCCCACTTCACTTTTTTTTTTTTCAACGAAGGACAGTTGCTTAATTCGTTGACCTTAGATTAACACTACAAATTAAACCCGTCTTAATCAACTCGATTCAAAACAAGAAAATACAAATACGCAAGCAGTGGTACTAGCTACTTGAATTTTCATTTCAAGCCAATCACTAGGGTTGACCCATAAAACGACAAATCAAACAAAAACAAGGAGGTGACATGTCACTCATCATCACCGCCCACATAGGAATTGGCTTTATTGGGACCATCCACTAATTTAACTCCATTATTAATAATATTATTAGTTTAAGAGACAACTATATATAATAAGGAATTAATTAATTATGTGTTGTGGCTTTGTTGTGGGAGAAACCCTAATTTTGTCTGCCACATTTGAGCATATAACTTTGTCATTCTCTGATTGATAATTGTAGGAAAAATTAAAGGCATGAAAAGACATAAGCAATTATAAAGGTCTTGATTTCTCCATGCAGCAGAAGTAGTCTTCCAATAGCAAAACATGTTAATATATACACGACCATCAATTTGTAGCCACTTTAGGTTAAGTGGTCTCTCATTATTTTATTTTTCTTAAATTGCTGACCAGTCATGTTTTCATGATATCATCCGTACCCTTTTCCTATTTGTTGATCTCCCAATTATTGTTAGTGTGAATATGGAGTTAGTTTGTGGCATTAATATGACGGAAGGATAGAAAGAAATATAATGAAACAATGGATGATTATTCACTTGAGAAATTTAAAACTAATCATAATATTATATAACTAAAAGTGTGAAATTTCAGGATTTACCCCATCGTTACTTGTTAAAAAGTCCAAGGCAAAAGATGTTAGTGGCAAAAATATGATTAAATTAAAATAGTATCTTTAATTACTGCATCTTTAAACTATTTTGTATTCTTTTTATTTTCTTTAGTAATTAAATTAATAGGATTGGGGAGCTAGAGATGCAACAATGGGCTGGGGCCGTGGGCCAATACGGGCCCATCTTGATACAATGATGGATCAGGCTAGTATGGCCCGTCACTGTTCAAGCACTGTCCAGCCCATAAATATTAATGGACTGGGCTAGGCCAACATATATTGGCTCATGGACTGGCCCGGCACAACGCATGAAAAATCATGGACTAGGCCGGGCTTAAGCCAGGCCAGGTTAGCACGTTTAGGCCCATCATGGGCCACCCTATCTTAGCCTGTGTAACGCCCATATAGGCCCACAATAGGCTAATCCACTGATGGCCACAATCCCAATTTCATTCTTAATGTTTTTTTTTTGTTTTTTTTAGTAATTTTGTAAACATCTTATATGTAATTATCCTGATTATACTCTTTTTTTCTTACTAAGATTTTGTCCTACTGGGTTTTCCTTCGAAAGGTTTTTAATAAGACAATCATAAATCAAATATCTCTTTTCCTATTTCCATTGACTATTCGAACTTTTATATTTGTTAACTTGTTTAAAAATTTAAAAATTTAAAATTTAAAATTAAAAATTGCATGCTTAGATAGGTTAGTCCATATAAACCTACAATTGGAGGTGGCAATAATCGTGTTCGTGCCGTGTTCGTGTCGGCACGTTTACAGCACGACACGTTTAACCCGAACATGAACACGACACGATTAATAAACGTGCTAGAAATGTAAACACAAATATGACAAGCCTATGGCATGCGTAACACAACACGACACTATTAACAAGATTATTAAACTTGCCGTGACGGTTTAACACGATAACAATATGCATATAACACATTTATGACCCAATTAACTAAAAATTAAAAAATTTTAAAAAAAATTAATTTTTTTTTTAAAAAAGCCAACAAAGAAAATTAACAAAAACATAATATCTAATTAATACTAACCTACTATAAATATTTCAAATATTTTTATTTTTAAGTTTAAATATATTATAAATAGGCAGGTCATGTCGTGCCGTGTCAACACGTTTACGACCCATTTAATTAAACGTTTTAAGACGTGTTTAGCGTGTAGCACGAATTCAGCCCGTTTATTTTCGTGTTATTCGTGCCAACTCATTTATGGCACAATTAATAAGCGTGCGGTCCAAACCCTTTTATCTCGTGTCATTTTCGTATCGTGTCATTATGCCGTGTCCGAAATTGTCAGCCCTACCCACAATGGGCCAAAATGGGTCTACCCATCTTAACTTGTAGATAGGCTCGAATAGGCTAGCCTATTCAAGGCCCGCGGCATGGCCCGGCCTAGCCTACATAAAATTGGCCCTTTGGGCCGAGGTAATTCTAATATAGACTGGCCTGGCCTGGCCCGGCCTACGGCCCGCGTGGGCCTATGGAGAATGGGCCGGGTTGGCCCGTTCTTACATCTCTATGTGGAGCTTGACGAGGAATGTGACCCTTTGGGGTGTTCACTTAGATAGTATCAGTGACGAAGTCATGAATATTATCTCAACGTCCTGCAAAAAAAAAAAAAAAAAAAAGGTTTTAATTTTCGCCTTGGGCTTACTAATGGGCAATCAGGGGGCTTTATTATTTTTTTTTTCTTTTCCTGAATGGGATGCTTATATTATATATACGTATATATGCATAGGGAAAAAAAGGTTGAAGCCCCCTGATTATAAGCTATTTCCGTCACTTGATAGAATGTTGTAAATTAACTAGTCTTAGTTGCTCTCTCCTGATATTTAAAAAAAAAAAAAAAAAAAAAAAAAAAAAAAATTTAAACTTTGGATA